>JABUQX010104140.1:22500-25000 GCA_015478945.1 Trachelipus rathkii
TAAATTACTATCAGTAATAGATTATTCTATTACATTGTATTCAGATAAAGAATATATATATATATATAATATATATATATATATATATATATATATATATATATATATATATATATATATATATATATATATATATATATATATATATATATAAATATATATATATATATATATTTATATATATATATATATATACTCCGAAAACATTTCTTGGCTACGTCTATATATATATATATATATATATATATATATATATATATATATATATATATATATATATATATATATATATATATATATATATATATATATATATATATATATATATATTTATATATATATATATGTCAGCCTCTAGAAGAGCCACAATCCATATCTCAAAAACTACAACAGCTACCGGGAAAAGGAATACATTGCTGGAATGCTGGTTTAATTTTATGTCATCTATATTAATGTTCTTATAAGTTTTTGCTCCAAAATATTTATATTAAGCACTCAAAAACAACAATTTAATTTTAAACACATTTTTTCACTTTCTCTAAAAAATAATTTAGATTATATATATATATATATATATATATATATATATATATATATATATATATATATATATATATATATATATATATATATATATATATATATATATATATATATATATATATATATATATATATATATATATATATATATGGATGCATACATTCCATTCTCTATCCCTTGAACTAATACTGATAAATCTTGGTTTATCAGAAATTATCGTTGTCTTCAAATCCAGAAACTCGTGCTTTAATACATTTCATCCCGATTGGCAAAAATAAGCTCTTCGAGACTCTAAAAACTTTTCGTAGAAATTGCAACAATCTTTCTGGTTCTTCTACCTCACACTCTTTCTGACATTTTGCAATTTTAAAATGTCAACTCCAACTTTGCTTCTTCCTCCCTCCCTCCTCTTGTATCTCTGTCGGTAATACTGCTGTCTTAACTTCTGCTAAAGCTGAACTGTTTGCTCAAACCTTTCCCTCTAATTCCACTCTAGACGGTTCCAGAGCTATTCCTCCTCTCCGCCTCCTTTCAACTCATTAAAATGTTATTTTTGCATTCTCTTGAGCTTAACACTAAGAAGGCGGAGAGTGCTGAAGTTATCCCTCCAGTGGTCCTCAAAACTTGTGTTTCTGAGCTTGCACCCTGCCTTGGTAAACTGTTTCCTCACTGCCTATCAACTTCAACCTTTCCCTCCTGTTGGAAAGAGTGTATTCATTCATGTGCTGAAGAAGGGACTCCAGTCAACAATCCAACTAACTATCGTCCTATCGCTTTAACCTCTGTTCTTCCTAAAGTTTTCGAATCTATTCTTAACAAGAAGATTTAGAAACATCTTAAATCTTCTAATCTTATATCTGATTGCCAGTATGGCTTCTGTAAGGACCATTCGACTGGTGATCTTCTTTCCTTTCTCTCCGACTCTTGGTTCTCTGCTCTTCCGCATTTCGTTGAATCTTTTTCTGTGGCACTAGACATATCGAAGGCTTTCGATAAACTCTGGCACAAAGCTTTAATATTTAAATTTCTCACTTTCGGTATTTATCCTTCTCTTTGTAACCTTCTCTTGACTTTCGTTCCAGTCGTTATATGGCTGCTATTGTGCCTCCTCTTATCATTACTCCTTCCAATTTGAAAGACGACTCATTCAACAGCAAATAAATGATGCTAGAAGGATAGCCTTGAAGCAATAGACTTCTGATCTTTCTGATACCTATAGTTGTGTTAAAGAAAACATGATTGTTTCAATAACTCATCTTCTTCATATATCTACTTGACATAATCTTTCACGCAACTATAACATTTTCTTTGAAAACACAACTCTAACCTTTTTAATATTAATAATATTCTTAATATTCTTGATATTTTCTTTTCTCGTGATCTTTATTAGAAGGATCACATTATGTTCTTTCTAACAAGTTTCTAGGAAATTGGGTGTTCCGAGGCGCCTTCGGAACTTCTTCTCACCATCCCAGTTGCTAGCTCTACATAAGGGTTGTTCGCCCTTCTATAGAGTATGAATCACATATCTGGGGTGGTTCCACACATATTGCTCTCCTTGATAAAGTGTAGTCTAGGGCTTGTCGACTCCTTAACTCTCCTACTCTAACTAACTCTCTCCAATCTTTCTAGTCGTCGAACTGTTGCATCACTCTCCTTATTCTATTGTTATTACAATTTACATTGCTCTTTTGAATTTTCCAGTCATGTACCTCCTTCTTTGAGGAGAGTTCCTACGACTCGTATTTCAGACAGTCTCATCCATTCTCCGCTCAACTCTATGACCCAGACTTAACTGCTATGCTCAATCTTACATGTACTCTACTGGTAAAGTCTGGAACATGTTTTCCTCCCATTTATTTACTATCTAAATATATAATTAGGATGTATTAGCTATATGCTTTCATTTAGAGCACTTTTTATTTACTTTTTATTTGAAAAAAAGAAAAAAAATCAT
>JABUQX010104141.1:5000-12500 GCA_015478945.1 Trachelipus rathkii
TCTAAACGAAAATCGAATGATGTTCACTGTTTATTGGTGGAAAAGAAAAAGCTCTTTTATCCTGATTGCATCTTAACCTGAATTAGCTAGGAAAATATCTCTTGCTCCACTTTAAGTGGTTATATTTGCGAGAGAATGTTTTGCCAAGCAGGAAATATTTATACAAATAAAAGGAATCGTCTTTCTTCAACACTGAACAGCTCCTGTTTCTTCATCATAATTTAAAAGAAGCATTTTGATTTTAAATATTAGAGATGGTTTACCTAAATAGGCAATGCATACGCTATTTGTTACTTTCCCTTTCACTGACTTTGGTGTTTAACAATACTCATTTAATTTTTGTCCAAAAAATTCTATTGTGTACTCTATACCGGTGGGGTCTCCATCAGTGGGTACGCGTACCCGGGGTACGCAGAGTGATACTTGGGGGTACGCCAAGAAGTAGGTTCACGATCACTTGCGAGTGTAAATGATCTGTATCAAGTGAGTGCGAGAATATAAATCTATAATATATATATATATATATATATATATATATATATATATATAATATATATATATATATATATATATATAATATAATATATAATATATATACTTATATATATATATATATATATATATATAAACTCTGCCTACACAAGTGAATGCATCACCTGTAAATATAATTTAAACACTTTCATATTGGGAAATGTAGGGCTAAGGTTTTGGTTTTTATTTGGGTTCATCCCCTAATTCGGAAGTGTTGCACCAGGGTTATAATGGGTTATAACCCGTATCGTAACGACAGTGGTAAGGAATTAAATGTGCATAATTATAAAGAAAACAGAAAAAATATGGGATATGATGTATTTTATTAATCAACAACAATATTCAACAAATTACAATGTCGAAATGCAGCATAAAGGTGTCAAATAATGGGTTGTACCCCCCTCTGCCCCTTTTCCAGACTTCCTCCAAGCATTTCAGCATTGATGGAATGATCTTGAGACTGGTCTCCTGCGGGATTGTTTGTCAAAAACGCTTGCAAACTCCCTGAGTGTGGACAGAGCATGTTCAATGAGCTCAATACGCCTACCGCAACTAAATCCCAAAACATGTTCAATGGGATTCACGTCCGGGCTCCTCGCAGAATGGCCAGGAGTCTGATCCTACCTGTTGTAGGTACCGTTGGACGAACCTGTGCAGTGTGCTGTGTGGCTTTGTCATGGAGTAACAAAAAATGGACGCCAAGTGAAGAGACGCGAAAGGCACTTTATCCTCTCTGGGAGGATGTTTCCGCATACCTTTTAGCCGTTAGCGTTCCTCTCACGATTTGCAATGCCGTGCGAGCACCCAAACAAATGCCTGCCCACACCATCACAGAGTCAACTGCAAAAGGAATCCTTGGGGAAATATTGAAAGCAGAAAAGTGCTCACCTGTACGTCTCCAAATTCGCTGACGTCCATCTGGTCCATGTAGTGTGAACCTCGACTCATCTGTGAGTGTCCAATATCCATACGCTTGTGAAAAATTAAATCGCAACCCGATGCCCCCTGATCAGGAGAGGGCCGAATGGCAGACTTGTAAATACGTACTCCAACGTTCATTCAATGTCTGCCTTCTCAATGTACTGCTCGGAATGAAACAATATCTATCCTCACGAAGCCTGTGTTGTAGCTGTACGCTTGTTTGGAAACGATCCCCGAAGCAAACTGCAGCAGAGGAATCTGTCCGTCCCTCCTCTCGGACCGTCGCCCTCGGCGACCCTGACCATAGGTCATCTACGTTTGCCTGCAGTCTCCCTGAAACCGACGAAGGATTCGACTGATCATCGATTGGTGTACCCCGAGTTGCTGAGCCACCTGTCTCTGAGAATGGCCCGCTTCCGACAGTATGTCATCACTCCTATGGCCCGTTCCTCTTCTCTGACGATGTCTTTCCTCATGGTGAACAGTCTTTTGTCCAAGCTACGACTTACAGCATTGGGTTTGTTTCGTCAGTTGGTTGGTGTCTTGCCAACTTGTTCTCCTATGAACCTACTTTCGGGATTTCGTAATTTGGTTGGTTGTCTTTTATTATGCCATTTTAGTTCCATAATGGTGTAGTTACATACGTATACCCTCACCCGAAGTTAGGTAATGATCAAATAAATCAAACCTAGCTTCTACATTTCCAAAAATGAGAGTTTACATTATATTTACCGGGTGATGCATTAATTTTGCCGCGAGTTTATATATATATATATATATATATATTATATATATATACCTATAATATACCGTATATATATAATATATATATTATATATATATATATATTTATATATATTATATATATATATATAATATATATATAATTATATAAACATTTATATATATATGTATGTATGTATTATATATAATATATTATTATATATTTATATATATATATTAGTATATATATATATATATATATATAGTATATTAATTAAAGGTTATAAAATATATATAAGTAAATACATATATATATAATATAAATATATATATATTAAATTATATATATATATATATATAATAATATATAATATTATATATATATATATATATATATTATATATATATATATATATATAATATAGAATGTACACAAAGTAGTATAATTTATTTAATATATATAATATATATATATATGATTATATATAGATATAGTTATATATATTAGTATATTGGTATATATATATATATATATAATATAATATGTATATGTATATATATAACTATATATATATATATATAATATATACTATATAATATATATTTATTATATATATATATATATATATATATATATATTAGTATAATATTATAGGCCTATAGGGTACAACTTATAATTATTTTTCGTCTTAGGGGAACGCGATCAAAAAAGTTTGGGACCGCTGCTCCTATACAGTGTCGATAACAACTGGTACATGTTTGCACTTTAAATATATATATATATATATATATATATAATAATATATTATATATATATATATATATATATATATATTATACTATATTATACCGTATATACTTTATATATTTATATGTATATATAAATATAATTTAATTATTTTATATATATATATATATATATATATATATATATATATATTATATATATATATATATATAATATATATATATATATATATGTATATATATATATTAATATTATGTTTCAAATGTTAGTTTAGTTTAAAACTTACAGTAAAGCCTTTAATATATTTAAAGATTAATATTCTATATGATAAATTTTTGGGTCTTTTGGCAGATATGGCGTTTAGTTTAAAATTTTTTTTACCAATTTCATTTACCTATTCTGTATGCATTTTTTTAAAGCTAGATTTATCAAAGTGTATTTTTTGTTAGGGGTAGCTATTTTGGATACCAAACCTTTTACAATTGGTTTATCAAAAAATAATTAGTCAATTTAAGTAAATTGGTGTCCATACTAGGCCTTTCATAATTTATTATAATATTTATTATAGTTATAATATTAGTTATTTGTTTGACTTAATTATCACTGCAACAAAAAAATATTAAAATAATTTTTAACAAAGATATCACATGATAACTATTTTCTTTGTAAAATAAATTTATTTAAATTAAATTTCAAAATGTTACGTTGAATGAATTTTAACTATTTTTTCAAAACTACCTTTAAAAATATAGGTCTCCGGCCCGGAGAAAGCAGGAGACTAGTGGTCTCCGGCCGGAGCCGGAGATCTTTAAAAAGGCCGGAACTCCGCCAAGCCGGAGCCGGAGCGGAAGCCGGAGCCGGAGCCGGAACCCGGACCCGGACCCGGTGCAATCCCTAATATATATATATATATATATATATATATATATATATATATATTACTATATTATATATACTATATTATATATATATTATATATATATATATATATATATTATATATATAGTTATAATATATAAATATATATATATATATATTATATAATACAGCCTAACTTTAAAAATTTGAAACTTATCGTTCATATAACTGACGTAACCAGTGACATTTGAGTTTGTAACTAACATATTGAATGTTACTTATTCCAGCAAATAATATCACAGATGTTATCTACTATTGCATGCGACGTCATCTATGTTATATATTTATGTTAAATGACGTCTTCAACACCATTTGATTAGATAACATTTCCTTTTTCTTTTTTTTCTTTTTAAATAAATTTAGTCATTAATTAAGAAGGTAAATTATTATCAGAATTCACTGTCTAAATTTATCTAACTTATGTCTTGTTAGATATCCCTTTATTTTCTATTATTATAATTTTGCTTGAAGTAGGAAGACGTGACACAAGTTTCGAGTTTGATTGCAACACTCTCTTCCTATCTCCACGTAGAGTCACTTTGATTAAAACCCTTTACTTCAATCAATATTAATAAAACATCTACTGTCTTGATCTATGTTTATATCTTTATTACCTTCTACTTCCTTCTGGCTATTCAGGTACTTACTGATTTATGATAAATACTAATTATGGGTTGGTATGGGTAGGCTATTGGCGATACAGTTATTTTAATTTTTTTTTTATATATTATTATGGTGTTGTATTTGTGGTATCGTTGAAAAAGGAAAGCCCTCAAGCTTACCTTACTAGGTTGTATTTATTTACAAAATTGTGGTAAGATAATAGTCATAACGATGATCTGCCGTTGTAATACCTATAGAAAAGAAAAAGTGCGCCAATATCAAGTCGCATTGAAAGAGGGTCAAGGGGGTCAGAAAGTAGGGGGCAGTTTATATGTTTCTTAGCCTTGGCCTCAACCCTATCCAAAAGAGGGCTTGCACCGGAACCACCCCAAATGTGAGAACAGCACTCTATACAGAGTCGGATAAGTCCATTATATAATTGGAGTAACTAAGCAGAAGGAAAATATTCACGCAATCTGAAAAAGAGCTCCTTAGTGGCCGCTTTAGCAATCGAAGTGATATGGGATTACCAAGATAAATCGCTATTTATGTTCATTTCAATAATGTTAATGGTGTCAATATATATATATATTATATATATATATTTATATATATATATATATCATATAATATATATATATATATATATATATATATATATATATTATATATATATATATATATATATATATATATATAGGCTATTATAAGCTGTTGACTCAAGGAAGGCGAAGAATCAATAATTAATGTTAATCGTAATTTAATAATGTTTAGGGTAAATACATTAAATTTTTTGGTAACCTAACCTAATCTAACCTAATATAACCTAACATAACCTAACCTAACCTAACTAACCAAACTTAACCCTAAATTAACCTAACTTAATATTAACGGCGTTTAAATATATATAAATGCCATATATATATATGTATATATATTTATATATATATATATATATATATATTATATATATATAAAATATAATATATATTATAGTATATATATATATATTATATAATATATATATATAATATAGCGTATATATATAAGCTCACTACACACATTACACACCTATATATATATATATATTTATATATATATTATATATATATTATATATATATATATATATATATATATATATATATATATTATATATATTATATAAATATATAATTAATATAATATATATATATAGTATATATATAATATATATATTTATATATAATAATATATATATATATATATATATATATAATAGTATAATATATATATTATATATCTATATATATAATATATATATATATATATATATATATATATATATAGTGTAAATGGGGCCATTTGAACAGCTGCCACCCTTTTTTTTTTTTTTTTTTTTTTCGATAGGAAGGAATAGAGATATCGGTCTGAAACTTGAAATATATGTTCTATTGAGGTGTTAAGCTCGATACCGACGAGTTTTCAAGTCCTAGGATGATAATTAATTAGGTGGGTAACTTCCCCCCGAGAGCGACGCAAAATAAATTGCGCCTTACGCCCTTGTTGCTGTTCCGAGCGAGCGAAGATTAGACCTAAATCGAGTTTCGGGTCAAGTCTGATGACGTAATCTCGTCGTAGACGAGATTACCTACCCCAGCGTCCCCCTGTAAAGGGGACGCTGCCCCCTAAAAAATTAAATTGTGATCGTAGAACGGCTGAAATTTGAATGTGTAAAATAGCCAGAAGGAGAAGGAGTCTGAATCTGTAGAGTTTGAGTTGGCAACTGCACCGGTGCTGGCTCCTTTGCGGTGCTGTGATAGTAAATATTTGTATAATAATACAATATTGGTGTTAAAATATAGGTTTATAAGGATGTAGAGTTCAAATATGAATCTTTGATGCTCCTTCAGGGCGGAGCGGATTGTGTCAGCAGGCCCCGGGCCGACGCGTGTGCGCGCCCACCGGCGCGATCCCGACCGCGAAAATGGGACGCGTGCGCGCGCCCCCGTGGCCCGCAGGGCCCGCGATTCCTGAGCAAGAACGCAAACGTGTTCTGTTTTCTTTTAATAAATTTTATAATTTTTTTTAGCTTTTATGAGTGAGCTTTTGTTTTCAACTTAATTTTTTTCAAAAATTTATTATTTTTTATTTCTCTATTTTAAATTTATTTTTGTTTTTTACTACAAATTTTTATGCTTTTCATGTTTTATAACGTTAAAAATTTACGTTTTTACATACCCTAAATCAAGACATTCATCTTTATGCCAACCACCTTCTGTCCAATGCCGTGATCTTTGATCTATTGATCTTATTGATCTATTGATTCATAATTTTTTATTAAAATTGTTATAGTTTTTACAATTACCTAAATCAGTAAATCATGTAATCAATACTGCCCTTCCCACCCCTCCTACCATCCTATTGATCTATTGATCTATTGATTCAAGTCATATTTTTATTAAAATAAATAAGTTCTTTGGATAAAAGCTGGAAAATAAAACGTTTTTATTTTAAAGCATTTATAATAATAAGTGCAAACTACATAATCGTTAACATATAAATTTTTAGCATCAAATATATTTCAAATTTTATTAAAAGGAACATTATTTAAAAAACATATAATGAAATAAATACGTATACACCACAAAATTAGAATTAATAGGTTGTACAGGAAAACATAATGTCTTAACATATTGAACCACTATTTAATATTTTTAAAAAATGTTAAAAATTATTACTAAACATAAAATCTAAATACAGAGAGTCAGGAAATATACAACATTAATTTTTATTCTATACACCGAGCTATCCAATGTCCGTTGCTCGAAACATCCCTAGGAGAAGTGTTGAAGATAAGACCAGAGTCGGTATCCAATTTCACAGAACTGAGTTCATTACACGGCGAATACACCTAAAATCTTCTTTCGTTTCCGAAGGCGTTTAATATTTCCTCTTCTTCATCATTAATAATTCAAGATTATATATCGTACTCTGTCAATCTCTATGATTTGGAGGATGTTCCAGATACACAGAATGAGATTGAGGATGTTAAACTTTGTCCAAATTTGAGACTCA
>JABUQX010104141.1:20000-34088 GCA_015478945.1 Trachelipus rathkii
TGCTACTATTTTTCTATCTTTTTTTTTTTTTTTTTTTTATAGTTTTCATGGATGAATTGTGACAGCTTCAACAGCTATTAATTAATTATTATAGAATGATTGGAAATGAAATTTTCAGAGAGAAAAGATTACAGCGTGAAAAGCAGACAAACAATACGGTAATATAAGAAAAGATTATATAGAAGAACTGAATATTATTTTATATAATATATTAAAAGATTAATCTAACTGCAGAGTAGCAGAGAATCTAGAAGCAGAGAAAGAAAATGATGTTCGTCAGTCGAAAGTTCGTTACTGAAGCCAAACTTACCTTTCTCATTCTCTCTCTCATTCTCTCTCTTTACCTTTCTCTCTCTCTTTACCGTTCTCTCTCACTTTATCTTTGTCTCTCTTTTTACCTTGCAAATATGAGATTAAAATATGTTGTGATGCTTCGAAATCTTTAAAACTTTCCTAAATTTGAAAACCGTAGATTGAACAGAGGTGAAAACAAATGGAAGATAGAGAGTTGAGAAGGATCAATCTTCTTTCGCCAAAGTTTTAATGAATCGAAAGGAAATGTTGAGGTAGATACTTCCATGCAGAGACTAAACAGTTTACCAAGACAATGTACTCTCTCTCTCTCTCTCTCTCTCTCTCTCTCTCTCTCTCTCTCTCTCTCTCTCTCTCTCTCTCTCTCTCTCTCTCTCTCTCTCTCTTTCCCCTCTTCTCTCTCTCTCTTTCTCTCTCTCTCTCTCTCTCTCTCTCTCCTCATCCTCCTCCTGTGCTCGTGTTCTCTCTCTGTCTTGCTCTCTCTCTCTCTGTCTCTCTCTCTCTCTCTCTCTCTCTTACATTGCTTCTCTCTCTCTCTTTACCTTTCTCTCTCTCTTCCCCTTTCTCTCCCTTCCCCCCTATGTCGTCTGCTCGTCTGTCTGTCTGTCCGTCTGTCGTCTGTCTGTCGTCTGTCTGTCTGTCTTCGTCTCCCGGAACTGTCGCTCTCTGTTCTCTCTCTCCTCTCTCTCTGTCTCTCTTCCTCTCTCCCAAAAATCTCGCTCCATCTCTCTCTCTCTCTCTCCATCCTCTCCTCTCGTCTCCTCTCTCTCTCCTCTCTATATAGTATATATATATAGTAATATAGTATATATATTATATTAAATATATATATATATAATACTAATATATATATATATAAAAAAGGTGTCCTATGTATTTTCATTTCTACTCAAGAATGTGGTAGCAGTGACTCCAATCGATAATATATAATATATATATATAATATATTATATATATATATCTTATATATATTATATATAATTCATATAAATATATATTATATTAATAATATAGATAGCTACGTAGGATGTGTAATCCTGCATAAATTATTAATTTATTATTATATTTATAGTATTTTTTTATATTGATTTTGGTTTCCTTAAAAACTCACGACTTGACCTATTGCAGCTGTTAATGGCTTGGCCAATATAGTATATATAGTAGTATAACTATATAATAGAGTATATATAATATATATATAGTATAGTATATAGTTCATATACTAGTAGTATATTAATATATAGTAGATTAGTAGAGTAGGTATAGTACTAAAGAGTGTTACACCTCTATGAGACTGGCCAGAGTTAAATAGAGGAACTGTGTAATATATAATAAACTATGTATGCAGTTTGTGTAGTTTTTATATGATAGGATATAGATCTAATAATATATATTATATATATATATAATAATATATATAATGTTATGTTAATTGAGTTAGCGTGGAAGGTAGTTACCTCACAGTGATTATATTTGACTGCCAATATGAAACGTATGTGTTTCCGAATGACCAAACGTATGATTGCATCTCCATCAGATTAAGTATCTTTCGGAACTTCTCAGCACGATCCACCACAAGAGAACTTTTGTGAAACAGTAAGAAGAAAAAAGAAGAAGAGAAGAAGTGTGAATCCTTTTACCCCTTTTTTATATATAGGATTCGATGCTTTATGATTGAATGACTTCATCTTAAAATCGTTGGACAGATGCATGACGCTTTTCTGTGTTTCATAAATATCTTTGTCTTATCCACCATATGTTTTTTTTGTGTTTTGGATGACTGGGCGTAGCGTAAAATTTATTTCAGTATCAATTTGTAAATTTTTTTTAGATTTCATGATTGAAGGAGTGTTTAAACATATCTTGTTTGCCTAATATAAAATTCATGATTTATGGAAAGGAGTAGAGACTACGTCATCATTCGACAACTATATATATATATATATATATATAGTAATACTATAAAATATATTAAACATATATTATATATAATATATATATAAAATAAATATACATAGTATTATATATATATAATATATATATATATAGTAAATATTATATATAATATAATATATAAAATATATATTATTATATATTATATTATAATATATATATATAATAATATAATATATATATACTATATATACTAATATATATAACCTTATATATTATATATAATATATATATAATATATAGCTCGTTTAGTTGTGGAGAGGATGTGTGGATCAACATCTTACATTGAAACAAAGGATTGAGAAAATGAGGGAGAGAAGAATAAATTGTAAATTTAGGCTTAGTTGCAACAGCGAATGATACGGATTAATAGGAAGCTCTACTGACAGTTTTAGTGATCATATGGATGTTTTTTCGTAATCTTCTGACATGGAAATCAAAAGTAATGTAACTAATAGTGAAGCGGTGTAAGTACAGAAGAACTGATGGTTAATATGAATACGGAGTCACGCAGGAATAGTGTTAATTCTCTTGACTGTTTATTTGTATATGTTGGGTTAGGAAAGATTACAGGTGGGGGATAACAGGGGATGGTGTTAGAGTGGAGAATGGAAGAAAGTGGAGGCGGTACCTACTAATACTACATGCGGATGGATGTTTGTGTACGAATCTGAAAGAGAGTTTGAAGAGAATGGTAAGAATTTGGTAGGTGTGAAAAGGCGGTTTTGAAAGAAACGAAGAAGAGAAGGTATGGTGTGAGTGAGGTAAGTCCCGTGTGAGGTTTATGTTAGATGGTGAGCAGTCAAGTGTCCGAGTTAAATATTTAGGATATATGTTGATAAAGGTAGTAGGTAAGTTGTGAAACGGCAGAATAGGTTTGAGAGTCTATGATGTAAAGGGACTAAATCTTGAGTGCGATAGGTCTTACATAAGGGTAGTTGTTCCTGTGTTATGTATACTAATGAGACTACGGTCGAATGAGAGGTATCATGATCAAAAGACAAAATGTGTTCAATGACAACTCTAGGGGAGTGTTAGGTTGAGAAGAATTGGTAAAATGAGAATGAATGTATTAGGAGTTATGTTGTGTGAAGAAGGGGTAAATGAGAGAAAGAATGAAAGAACGTTAGGATGGTTGGTCATGTGGAAAGGAGGATGATAGTCGGGTTGTTAAGAGATGTATACGTGGTAATGTGATGGAATTGACGGCTGGGAGAACCCGAAGACAAAAAGTGTCGTTGAGTAAAGAATGCCTGAAGGAGAAAAATGTGAGTTGGGCCAGAGCGAGAAATAGAAGGTGCATAATAGATGAATGGCGGGTTGTGAGGGGTTATGGTTGTGGCCGCACCTGGGCCAAGGGATGAACCGCCGTTGATGGAGATGCCATAGTGAGGATCCTTCGCGTCCCGTGAAGCTCTAGGGTGGATTTCGATCTGCGAACATTCTGCAATAAAAGGCGTTAAAGGGGGGCGGTAAAGCAGGTGTTTTTTTTCTAACTTGGTGTCATGATTTTTCATAGGCTTCAAGTTCGCGGGCATGTTACGCCACTTACCCGTGATACACCCCAGTGTTGGGAGAAAAGGTGAGATATATTATGATGCTATGGACGATAGTGAAATTATAAATACAGGTAAATATATTAATATATATAATATATATATATATATATAGGGTATATACATATATTATATATATAGTATATTACAATATAAATATCATAATTATTTCAAATTTATTATCGTCATTATTGTATTTTCATATGGCCTAAGGGGTGAACCCTTACCCTTAGATGTTAAGCCAGAGTGTTACCCTAACCACGATGACCATCTTGCTCAACACCAAAGGTAGTTCAAACCATTAGTAGCTTTTTAGGGACTTTGAAATATATATATAAGACTTAATGTAAAATGAAGATTTATAGCCAGAATAAATAAGAAACTGGAGTATATAATATATATATATATATAGATACTATATAAATAAATGTAGTAATATAATATATAATATAATTATATAAATATATATATAATCTATATATAGTATATATATATATAATATATTAATATAAATATATACTATATAAGACTAATATATTAAGAATGTCGGTATGTATTATATATTCATATATATATATATATAATAATATAGTATATATATATATAATATATATATATTATTATAATATATGTAAAATGCATTATATCTATATAGTAAATAAATAGTACCCCAGTATGAATATATATAAATATCATACGTATATACAACTATATCACCGTCATAGTATATATATAGTATATAGCTATATATATTATATATACATATAAGATATCATATATAAAATATATCGTATAATTACTGTTATATATATAGATATTATATATATAATATATATATATTATAAATATATATATTATTAATATATTAATATATAGATATAATATATATAATAATATATATAATAGTATATATATTTAATAATATTAATAATCGGTGATAACTATATATATATTAGACGTATAGTAGTAGAGAATACAACAATTCATGCACTTATAATATATATATAGTTATAAATAATATAATATACGTAGGCGGCGACATACAGTGTTAAGAGTATCGGTTAAGTAGTAGATAAAGACAAAGTTGGTATAATCTTAAAAGTTGTCAATAAAACCACAAGAATAATTTCTCTAATTCTGCATTTATACTTCATAAATCTTATTATATATATATAACATTATATATATATATATATATATATATATATATATATATATATAGATTATATTAGATATATAGTATAACTATAATATATTATATATATAATATTGATATATATATATAATATATATAAAATAATATAACTATATATTATATACTGATAAAGTATATAAGTTATATAATAACTAGAATATATATAATAGTATAGTAATGATATATATATATATGGATTATATTAGTGGTTAATTAATAACTTCATAACATTATTTAATAAATATAAAATAAATCGTCTATCTACCAACATGGCAAATTAGAAAGACACAAAAATGTGTTTTGTGCATAGGTAATAAGGCACATTTTTAGATTTTTGGTGTGTTTGTCATATGACTTCTATAGTATTTATTATATAGGCTCAATTAAAATATAACAAATAAACAATACAAATATTTCTCTATAAAAATAATGCTAATAATTTTTAAAATTTAAAATTAATAATTACAACAACACTACTAAAAAGTACCGCCTACTACAACTACAACTACAACTAACTAACTAACTAACTAACAACTAACTAACTAACTAACTAACATAACTAACTTAACAATAACTAAATAACTAACACATAACTAACGCAACTAATAAATAACAACTAAGTATGAACAAACCTAAATAACAAACTAAATAACTAACTGAATAATTTAATAACTAAATAACTAAATGACTAAATAACTGACTGAATAACCAAATAACTAGATAACGAAATAAATATTTAAATATTAAATAAATTATTTTCTGATTTGTATTACTCATTAATACTAGCTAAATAACTAAAGGATAGCCGATCTGACCTCCAACTATTGTCGCTATAGCTTAACTGTAATCTGTCTAAATCTTTGAAACTCTAACTACTCAATTTCTGGACGGAACTCATTGGAATCTCATTCCTTTCCTGAGATCACATATATCGGATTCGTCGCTCGAGGTCAACTGTGGACATACATTCTTAGCCTTGCTGGACATATGGCTTCAACCTTAAGTGAACTATGGGGAGTCTTGTAGATGCGCACTACTGAATCGCGTATCTAAGGTTTTCGGTCGGTGAGGCACTCTTCGCTATTCCTGATTTCCAAGCCATCCTTGGCTCTGATTTCCTTCATACTCAGTCATTTTCTTATCCGACGTTCCATTTCCGGGCTCTTGTTTGAGGTGCATCTATTTGTGGTTTCATTACATCTGTTGCAAGTATTATAGCATCTAGTCTGTTACTCAACTTATTTATACTTCATTGACCTTTGAACTGCACTTCTATCTCTGTTCACTCTATGCGATGACTGGACTCACCTTTCATCTCTCCACTCAATGCTTCAAAAATCCCCCTCTTCTGAAGAATCTAGAAGCTTGGCCTATGTCACACTCTAACAGCTTTCATGTCAAAGGCTTCTTGCTGACAATCAACTCTTTGTAAAGACTCAATTCTTCCAAATCTCCCTCTCATAAAAGAAACACGTTCAAACTTCATATCCTCATTCGACGACTCTAAACGTCTCATGCTGTGACAACATAGAACATTCCTTGGGATGAACATATAATTATACGAATTGGTCTGGAATTACCCATACACTTCGTTCGGTTGTAAGGATGGTCAGAGGATGAGTTCCTTATATGTTAATGCACTTCATATTTTCTTCTGACAGGTTAGTAATATTCATCTTTGTAGCGAAAAACAAGAATCTAATAACATAGTTGTCTAATTAAGCAATAACTTTTTATATTAGATTGGACCAATAGTTTAAAAAATGAGTTATTCCCCAATACTTTGTCAGATCAAAACTTTTGGATAAAATATTATTCCTTAAATAACAATGCTGCCTACCTCTTATTTTCACTTGTGGTATAAGAATTTATCATATTTCTCAATCTTATTACATTTAAAACTTTCTTAATTTATTCATTTTGTATTTAAGAATAAGGTTTTAAATCTTAAACATTTAATTAGAAAACAT
Organism: Trachelipus rathkii; assembly: GCA_015478945.1. NCBI lineage: Eukaryota > Metazoa > Arthropoda > Malacostraca > Isopoda > Trachelipodidae > Trachelipus > Trachelipus rathkii. Next base: position 26,987 of record JABUQX010104141.1, read on the forward strand.
TTACTTTTTAAACGTATTTAAACCTTCGAAGGTGATTTAGATTGCGCTGATTTTAACCTATATACATTGGAGATTCAGAGACTTGAAAACCTAATAGCTGCTCCAGTGTATCAGCATCGAGCTCGGGAGTGTCCAGATCTCTAGTAAACCTCTGCCCGAGGCTCCACAGCTATTTTATATTAAAAAAAATCACGGTAACTTCGTAGAAGCTTCGACTCGGAGCAAACTTCAAGGCTAAGGAGCCGAAGACAACACAACCTCAGCAAATTAATATATATAAATTTATCAATAAAGATAAACTACAGAAACGCTGTATTGCTATTGAAGGATATTTATATCCATTCATCAAAGAAATGATTCAAACTTTAAATATTTAATTTCTATAATTTCGCCGACCTTGAACTCGATGTCTTTACTCATACCCAGGAGGGACTAGAAGAGGAAAAATTTGCCTTATCATTATTATTATTATATTATTATTATTATTATTATTATTATTATTATTATTATTATTAGTTATTATTATTGATTATATGATTAATATTTCGATTATCATTATTATTATTATTATCTATTATTATTGATTCTTTATATTATTATATATTATATTATTATTATATTTATTATTATATTATTAATTATTTATTATTATATAATATATAAAATTAATAATAATGAATAAATAAATTGTATAAGAAATAATAAATAGTTAAATAATATAATTATGATGAATAGCTAATAATAATAATAGATAGATATAAAATAAAATGAATAATATAATAGATAATATAATAATAAACGTAAGTAAGAATACATAAAATAATGATATAATAATAATATGATAATAATAATAATTAATAATCAATAGTTAATTAAATAATGAATAATAAAATAATAATAATAATAATAATAATTAATAATGGAAGCTAAAGAGTCAAACATGATAATGATAATGATAACGAAAATGATTATTTACTTTTATTATTTTAGGAAAACTTTGAATTAAAAACTATATTTATTGATTTTTCTATATAGTTAATTTTATTATTATTCATTTATTTTATTATTATCATTATTATTTTAGAAATTCCTATGTCAGCTTTTCGTTTTTTATATAAGGTTTTTTACTTTAACGTTCTAAGTTCCCTCCCTAATGATTTTCTCTTTCTGATTTTCAGTTTAATTCTTGACATACTAGTCTAAAGAGAAAATTAGATTTGCCAAAGAAGAAAGTAGATGCCATTAGTTGATATTTATTAGTTTCTTGACCCGGTTCGTCCAAACCCGGACATCTTCACAGTTTTCGATTTTTCTAACGATTTGAGATGCAATTATATGAATACAAGAGTTAAAAATTAAATTAGCAAATTAGATTTTAGATTTGAGCATTCATATTATAATTTAATTTAAGAAGCACAATAAGTTAAAATTGGATATGTTAAATGTCCTGGTTTTTAGGATGTTTTATGCGGCATTTAAGCATGAGCTATCTCTTGAGCATCTTGAATTCTCTTCCATGTGTAGCGTAATGTTTAGTGAGCAATCATTAATGTAATTAAACGTATTTAATGGTAATTTGTTAATGCTTCAGTGAATAAATGTTCGCGTTATATTTTACTAGGTTTATAATATATAACGAGATTAAAGAGTGTAGGCATTACCAGCAGCCGCTTTAAACCCTAGTTGGTAAAATATACGAACATTTATTCACTGAACATCACAAGACAACTGTATCTGCTATTTCAAAGTCCTTTAAAATTTTACCACTCCTCCTGCGAAGCTTGCAAAAACTGAAAATAGGCTGAAGCTTAATTACATAAAAAATGTGAAGCCGATATTAACATAAAGTTCAATCGTATTGTCACTTAAATTAAATATAGTATGAAATGTAAAGTGCTAAAATCTTAAAATCTAATTTGTAATTTTTAATGTTATTTAAACTGTGATATTATATAATTTTCATTCAAAAAAATGTTAGTAGATCGAAAATTGGTGAAGATGTCCGAGGGTTTATTGGGAACCGAAACCGGTCAGAAAAACTAGTAGAATATAACTATGCGGCATCTTAACGTGTTTCTTTGCAAACTATTTCCTAGACTAGTATAAGAAAAGTTAATGAAAAATTCAGGAAGAAAAGTAATTTAGGGAATTAGAGAGTTAAAGTATAGAAACTTATATTAGAAACCAAAAGCTGACATAGAAATTTCTTTAATAATAATTAATGAAATAGATAATAATTATACATATATAATAAAATAATAATGAATAATAATAATAATAATAATACATAATAAATAAGATAATAATAATTAATAATAATAATAATAATAATAAAAAATAAAAATATAATAATAATAATAATAATAATAATCTATATAATCAATAATAATTAATCAAATAATACAAATAATAAATAATAATTAATGAATAATCATAATATAATCATAACAATAATAATAAGTAAGAGCACAATAATAATAATATATAATAATAATATTAGTGTTTTTATCTATATATATTCATCGCTATTATATTATCATACTGTTATGTATTATCGTTATTATTCTTATATGTTATATTATGGTATAATTATTAATTAGTATTAATTATTATTATTTATATTATTATTAGTTATATTATTATTATTATATTATTATTATTATTATTAATATTTATTATTATATTATTAAGTATAATATTAATATTGATACTTAATATCAATGATAATAATAATATTAATATTAATTATTAATATTTTAATATTAATATTAATATAATATATATTAATACTTAAATGTTAACTTTAATCATTAATATAAGTATTAATATTAATATCCATATTGAATAAAAACTGATATTAACAAATCACACCTAAATCTTTCTCTTAATTAATATTTAATATTAATATTAATATTATATTAATATTAATATTAATACATTAAATATTAACTTTAATTTAATTTTAAGAAGAATTAAAATTTACTTAAAGAACTTGATTTTATGTATTAATGATTAATATTATTTATTATTATATTATTGATATTATATTGATTTATTATTATCTTTATTATTATTATTATTGATATAATATTATTATTATTATGTTATTAACCCTGATAAATGTTGGAACCTTTTGACTGAAAACTGGCAGTCGCATTAAAAGAACTTCATAAAAAGCAATGATACAGCAACCAATAAGAAATCAATCTTCGTTCACTATAATTTATTTTTTTGTAATTCGTTTTCATCTTTTAATTTATTTTGATGAAATAACTATTTTTTTTTACAATATAAACACCACCGCTCACGGGCAGACCCCTAATCTAGGGGGGTGGTGTTGCTCATGATTTAACGTCCGAGCAGGACGAGCCAAGCCCGAAGGAGAGAATAGCGGCTCACATTCTCCCATCCTGACAGTGCGAATTCTGCGGACCTCGCTATGTTTGGCGAGTGCTCTTCAACTTATCAGGGTGGCTTATATATATGATATATTATATATATATAGTATAACTATAATTATACTATATATTATATATAATATATATAATGATATATATATAAGTATATATATATATAATAGTATATATATATATATTTATATATATATAACTATTTTTATATATATATATTATATATATATATATATACTATATATACTATTAATATATATATTATATATATATATATATATATGATAATATATATTATAGTATATTATATATATATATATATATATATATATATACTATATATATATATATATAATTATATATTAGAATATATATAGTATATATAGTAGCAGAATAAATTTTAATAATAAATATATTATTATTGGTCAATTATATTTTAGTTGATTATTATTATGTATGTAAATTTGACGAAACTAAGGGTCAAGGAAGATTTTGCTCTCCATTCAGCGTGGATTCGAACCACTTAGAAGTCCGCGTGTTGCTGAGTTAACAGTAACCGGGAGCCTTATCCACTATAAGCCATCCATGTTCCCAAAAAAGAACGTGTTCATAGGGTAGTTGTTCTAAAGCTCCCGATATTTCTCATCCCATGATTGGCTGGGTACTCAAAGGCCAGCCCATTAAAGAATGTATTTTACATTATCTTATTATTATTATTATTAGTCAGTTTTATGATTATTCGATTAGTATTCATTAATGATGATGTATTATTATATTATTATTATATCTTATTAGTTATTATTTTATTATCTATTTTATTATCTATTATATATTTTATATATTCATTATTTTATTATTATTATTATATTATTATTTTATTATTATTATAGATTATTATGATTATTTATTATTATTATTATTTATTATATATTATTATTCCCTATGATTTTCTGATTATTATGTTATATAAATTTATATTATTTTATTATTATTATGCTAGTTATTGATTATTATTGAGTTTTATATTATCTTTATTATTATTATTATTCATTATTATTATTATTTTATTCATATATATTATATTATTTATCTGATTATCATGCATTATTATTATTATTATTATGATATTGATATTATTGATATTATTATTTTATTATTATGTATTATTATTATTATTATTATTATTATTATATTATTATTATTATTATTATTTATTATTGTAATTAAAAACATAATTATTTGTAATCAAAAATTTATTTATTTTATCTGTTTCATTATTATTTATTATTTATTAATTATTGTATTATTTATTATTATATTGATATATTATCATTATTTTATTATTATTATGTATTATTATTATTATATTATATTTTATTATATTATTATTATCATTATTAATGTGTTATATTTTATATTATTATTATTATTATTATTATTATCCATTATCACATGTGATTATTGATTACTATTATTATTATTATCTGAAATTATATTATTATTATGTTATTATTTTATTATTATTATATTATGTATTTATTAATTATTTATTATTGATTGTTTATATTATTTATAGTTTATTATATTTATTATTATTATATATTTATTATGACACTCGGCATTCTCCTTTCTTCATTGTTAACACTATTACTGGATACTATTAGGTGCTATTTTATTATATTTCATTAATTATTATATTATTATTATTATTGATTTATATGTATTATTCATTATTATTTTCTATTATTATACTTTTTATTGCTTATTTTATTATTATTGATTCATTTATGGATTGATTATTATTATTCATTATTTATATATTATTATTATTATTATATTATTTACTTATGCATTAATTATTATTATTATTATTGTTGATTATTATTTTATTATTATATCATGTTTGAATAATAATTATCATCTATCGATTATCATATTATATCATTATTATTATTATTATATGATTAATATTAATTATTAATTATTATATATTATATTATTAAATATATATTTATATATGTATTATTAATTAATCTTATTATATTAAATTCATTATTAACCTCAATAATTACCACACCCATTATCTATTCATATATTGATTATTATAATTAATTATCATATATTATTATTAATTATTATTATTATTATTATTATTTATTATTATATTATTTATTATTATTATTATTATTTATTCATTGATTTATTATTATTATTATTATATTATTATTAATCATTATTGATTATTATGTATTATTATTATTAATTCATTATTCCATCATCATCAATTATTATTATTTATTTTTCTTATATATCTATTATGTATTATTTGTATTTTATTCTATTATTATTATTATTGATCTATTATTATCTATATTTTATTGATTATTATTATTAATATTATTATTATTTATTATTGATTAATTATTATTTATTATTATTCATTATTATATATTATTATTATATTAGTTATAGTTATTAATTATTTATTATTTTATTATTATTATTTCATTATACGGTGTTAGCATCTAGCTATTGTAAATATATGTTTTAGGAGTGGAATTACTGTATGGAAGTTGATGGGATTTACTATTAAGTGGTATATAAGCTGATTATTATTACTATTTTATCTGTTTTTTGTTAATAATCTTTTATTTACTATTTATTTAATATTGCTGTATTGTTGCTCGTGATTTGTTATTATTATTATATATTTCTATTATTAGTGATTATTATATTATTATTATTTTATTATTATTATTCATTATTATTAGATGATTTTATTATGATTATTATTTTATTATTTATTTATTATTTTATTATTATATTACTATTATGAAAATTATTGTTCATTAATTATTATTTGGCTCAAAGGACACAACACTGTGTTGCAATTAGTAGACCGAATTTCAGATACTAGGGAAGTTATTTATCGTTTATTATAATTAATTGTTATAATGGAAATTAGTAAATTATTAGACGTTGTAAATAATTATTTTTCTTCACCTGAAAAAAGCTTTTGAATTATTATTATTATTGCATTATTCATCGATTACGATTTGATTGATTGATCGATTGATTATTATTATTATTTATTATTATTTATTATTATTATTATTGATTATTTATTATATTAATTATATATTCATTATATTATATCATTATATTATTATTATTATTATTGATTATTATTATATCATAATTATATATTATGTATTATTATTATAAATTATTATTATGATTTATTATGATTATTATTCATTTTATATTATTTATTGATTATTGATATATCTATCTATTGATTATAATTATTATCCCCTCATTATTATATTCATTATTATTATTATTATTATATTATATTAATATTATTTTTATTCTTATTATTACTATTATTCATTATTTATTAATTATTTATTATTATCCTATTTTAGATTATATTATTATTTTATTATATATTATTATTATTTATCTGATTATTTATTTTATTATATTACTATTATTTTCATTATATATTATTATTTTATTTTATTATTATTCTATTATGAATTATTATGGATTATTATGTATTGATTTGATTACTGAATATACACTCAAAATTCACTGTCTATTCTTTACTATTCAGTCCACGTATCGACTATATTTTACTCTTGACTATTGGTTTTACCGATTATCATTATTTTCAATAATCTATATCT
>JABUQX010104142.1:0-15766 GCA_015478945.1 Trachelipus rathkii
ACACAGTGATATATATATATATATATATATATATATATATATTCCTTTCAAATACTTTATATCAATCTTCATTTATGATAAAATATATTTTTATGTGCAGTACCTATTAATAGAATATTGCTGAAATATTCTATTATTTTATATTTCATATGATTTTTACATACATTTTTCATTAATAATTATTAAATTGTTTTATGCATTCAAAATTTCTATATCTCATGAAATAGTGTTTTTTTCCTAATAACCTTAAAAATAGTACAAATAGTGCATTGATTTCTAATTTTTGGGAATGTCATCATAAGGTTAATCATTTATACCTTCGATTAATGAAATATTGAAATATTGAATGATATAATGAAATATAGAGGTGAAATGCTTTAGTTTAAAAATTTTAATTTTAAAACCTCTTTAGAAAAAGGTGTTTAAAAAAGATTAATTCAAGTTGGGGTATTTTTGTGGAAAAAAATATCATAATCTTGACATATAATTTTAAGCAGTATTTGAGATACAGATTGATATCAATTGTAAATACGACTCAATCAGTGAAATCTGAGCAAACACGGATTCATATATATATATATATATATATATATATATATATATATATATATCAGAAAAATTTTACTCGACGCATTACTCAAAGAGGTGACATTAGCTTCGCTGTTAGATAATGTACATGAGACTTTACCACTGGTCCAATACACCTTCCCAGATAAAAAAGTCTCTTGGAACAGTTTTCATGTCCCCTGCTTCGGTATAAATGTTTTGAAAGTCGGTACTTATTTTAATCCATAGAAGGGTCTTCGAAACCCTGTTGGGAACCCATGACATCCCGGTAGGGTGCTTCTGGATTACATGAGCATCCAAAAAAAGTAAAGCAAGGAGGACATGGAAAACACAATTGAGGCGACAAATTTGCAATGATAAGACGGGGGAAAATTTCACCGGAGTAAAGACTCGAACAATCAACAACAGCCTCTCAGATAGATAGTAAAGTCGAAGGTTCGAGTCCTTACGAGAATGAAATTTTTCTACGTCTAATTGTTGTTAAAATTGATCGTTGCTTGCCTATGTTCACTCTTCCCCATACTTTATATATATATATATATATATATATATATATATATATATATATATATACCCTATATATATATATATATATATATATATATATTTCTCTTTCTTTCTTCACCTTCCTCTTTGCCCCAAGATTGGGGGTAAGGTGCTGTACAAGCATCGGAAAAGAAAAGCAGTAGGAGAACATGACAAACGCGTCGAAGAAAGAAAGCCCAGCCTTACCGCCCTCTGTACCATTAATTAGTGAGGCTCGTCACTATATATATATATATATATATATATATATATATATATATATATATATATATATATATATATATATAACTATTTTTTTATTTATAAAGATATAATATCATTTCAGTAGTACGTATGTATCTATCTATATATATATATATATATAACAATATATGCTGCTATATATATATATATACCAATTCAATTTTTGTAAAAACACCATATAATTAAAAAAAATTAACTTCAGCTAAATATATTTATATATAAAGATCAAATAATTTAAAAAATTAATTTCATCTTCGTATATATAAATAAATTTTGTTTTGTTAGTTTAAATATATTTAAGATTATGAATTTATTTATCGCCTTATGGTGTTGGGGTTAGTGTGCTGAACTTGGGAATCGAAGGTCCGGAGTTCGATTCCCAGGTTCAGTTACGCTAGTGGATATATGTACCCTGTAAAAGATTGTTTTTTTTGTTTTGTTTTTTTTTTAAACACATAATCAGCATTCGCGGCCAGGGCCCTATTCAAGAAAGGAACATAAAATAATAATAATAAAAAAAGATATGTCAGACTTCTTTGGTCTTTGATTTCCTTTCAATCTTCTTATTTTTAGAAAAACTTTCCTCTTCATCCATGAGCATCGAAAAATATGCATTAACAAACTAATTAACAGCAGTTTCTTTGGCCTTTTCCTCTTCTGCAAGCTTATTTTTTTGCTTCATAGGTTTTCCTTTTTTTTAGCATCATTAACAATGGAGGAACCATTCATGAAATTTATTTCAAACTGATCATACATTTCCAAAAGTTTTCAACTTCCCTTTTCCATCATCAAAATTTTTCTTTTCCATCATCAAAAAATTTTAAGACAACTTCAACATTTTCAATAATATTAGTTATTTTATGAAATTTAAAAAAAATGAAATTGATTAACAAACCAATATCGTTCAATCTAAGAAATTTAAACTCTTTTTATGATTTATTGAGTCAAGTATATTGCAGTAGTTTCCAATTTAATTTTTTTAACCTCAAAAATATTAATAATAAAAAAATAATAAACAAATAAATGAAAAATGAAAAACAGGGGATCTAAACAAAACGGTGAGAAATTTATTAATTTTCGTTCAACTGTAGTTAATAAAAATTTCACGCAAACAAAAATTGCTAATTAAAATGATGAATATGTCAAATAAAAAAAAGGATTAATAAAACTTATACAGACGATATACATAACAGTTGGGACTCTTAGAATAAGGCTACAGAACTTTGGATCAAGGAATTGAAACACGTTACCAGTGGAGGCTAGCAGAACCCCACATTAACTGCTATATATTCCCCAACAGAGCCCCACGGTGGCTTTCTTTATATATATATACATATATATAATAACCATATATATATATATGTATATATATGTATATATCTTTCTGCTATATATATATATATATATAATAATATATACTAAATATCTTTGTACTCTCTATTCCTCAAAAATGCACCTATCTACTTTTCATTTATGATAAAATATATTTTTATTGCATTACCTATTAATAGAATATTGCTGAAATATTCTATTATTTTATATTTCTATGATTTACATATATTTTTCATTAATAAATATTAAATTGTTTTATGCATTCAAAATTTCTATATCTCATGAAATAGTGTTTTTTTCCTAATAACCTTAAAAATAGTTCAAATAGGGCATTGATTTCTAATTTGTGGGAATGTCATCATAAGGTTAATCATTTATACCTTCGATTAATGAAATATAGAAATATAGAAATATTGAATGATATAATGAAATATAGAGGTGAAATGCTTTAGTTTAAAAATTTTAATTTTGAAACCTCTTTAGGAAAAGGTGTTTAAAAAAGATTAATTCAAGTTGGGGTATTTTTGTGGAAAAAAATATCATAATCTTGACATATAATTGTATACAGTATTTGAGATACAGATTCTTATCAATTGTAAATACGACTCAATCAGTGAAATCTGAGCAAACACGTATTCACACACACACATATATATATATATATATATATATATATATATATATATATATCAGAAAAATTTTACTCGACGGTTACACTACTTTCGCTGTTAGACAATGTACATGAGACTTTACCACTGGTCCAATACACCTTCCCAGATAAAAAAGTCTCTTGGAACAGTTTTCATGTCCCCTGCTTCGGTATAAATGTTTTGAAAGTCGGTACTTATTTTAATCCATAGAAGGGTCTTCGAAACCCTGTTGGGAACCCATGACATCCCGGTAGGGTGCTTCTGGATTACATGAGCATCCAAAAAAAGTAAAGCAAGGCGTACATGGAAAACACAATTGAGGCGACAAATTTGCAATGATAAGACGGGGGAAAATTTCACCGGCGTAAGGACTCGAACCATCAACAACAGCCTCTCAGATAGATAGTAAAGTCGAAGGTTCGAGCCCTTTTGAGAATGAAATTTTCTACGTCTTATTGTTGTTAAAATTGATTGTTGCTTGCCTATGTTCTGATATATATATATATATATATATATATATATATATATATATATACAGCTTTCTTATCTATATATATACTAACTGTGCTATTATATGAATGTTTATGTATATGTAAATGTCTATTTACTGCTGTATATATATATGCACCGACCAATTAATTTTGTAAAAACACCATCTAATTAAGAAAAGTTAACTTCAGCTAAATACATTTATATATAAAGATCAAATAATTTAAAAAATTAATTTCATCTTCGTATATATAAATAAATTCTCTTTTGTTAGTTTAAATATATTTAAGATTATGAAATTATTTATCGCCTTATGGTGTTGGGGTTAGTGTGCTGAACTTGTGAATCGAAGGTCCGGAGTTCGATCCTAGGTTCAGTTACGCTAGTGGATATATGTACCCTGTAAAAGATTGTTTTTTTTTTTTAACACAAAATCACCATTCGCAGGCAGGGCCCTATTCAAGGAAGGAACATAAAATAATAATAATAAAAAAAGATATGTCAGACTTTTTTGGCCTTTGATTTCTTTTCAATCTTCTTATTTTTAGAAAAACTTTCCTTTTCATCCATGAGCATCGTAAAATATGCATTAACAAACTAATTAACAGCAGTTTCTTTGGCCTTTTTCTCTTCTGCAAGCTTCCTTTTTTGCTTCATAGGGTTTCCTTTTTTTAGCATCATTAACAATGGAGGAACCATTCATGAAATTTATTTCTGACTGATCATATATTTCCAATAGTTTTCAACTTCCCTTTTCCATCATCAAAATTTTTTAAGACAACTTCAACATTTTCAATAATATTATTTATTTTATGAAATTTAAAAAAAAATTGAAATTGATTAACAAGTCAATGTCGTTCGATCTAAGAAATTTAAGCTCTTTTTATGATTTATTGAGTCAAGCATATTGCAGTAGTTTCCAATTCAATTTTTTTAAACTCAAAAATATTAATAATAAAAGTATAATAAACAAAAAAATGAAAAATGAAACACAGGGGATCTAAACAAAACGATGAGAAATTTATTTATTTTCGTTCAACTGTAGTTAATAAAAATTTCACGTAAACAAAAATTGCTAATTAAAATGATGAATAATAAAAAAAAAAAAAAAAAGTTAAAATAATTTAAAAAAAAAAAAAAACTCATATTAAACTTGATATATATAACTAACAATTGGAATTTCTTAGAATAGAACCTTAAAACTTTGGATCAAGAATCCAACACATTACCATTAGGCTAACCAAACCCACGGTATTTGCCATATATAATAATATACATATATATATAACTATATATGTATATGTTTAATATAATATAATCTTGATCATATATATATATATATATATATAATATTTTATAATATATAATATATATATCTTTATCTTTATATATATATATGTATATATATATATAACATATATAACATATATCTGTCAACAGCCTTATATATATATATATATATATATATATATAATAATAATAACCAACATATATATATATATATATATATATATATATATATATATATATATATATATATATATATATTTCTTTCAAATACTTTATATCACTTTTCATTTATGATAAAATATATTTTTATGTGCATTACCTATTAATAGAATATTGCTGAAATATTCTATTATTTTATATTTCATATGATTTTTACATATATTTTTCATTAATAAATATTAAATTGTTTTATGCATTCAAAATTTCTATATCTCATGAAATAGTGTTTTTTTCCTAATAACCTTAAAAATAGTTCAAATAGGGCATTGATTTCTAATTTGTGGGAATGTCATCATAAGGTTAATCAATTATACCTTCGATTAATGAAATATAGAAATATAGAAATATTGAATGATATAATGAAATATAGAGGTGAAATACTTTAGTTTAAAAATTTTAATATTGAAACCTCTTTAGGAAAAGGTGTTTAAAAAAGATTAATTCAAGTTGGGTTTTTTTTTGGGAAAAAAATATCATAATCTTGACATATAATTGTATACAGTATTTGAGATACAGATTCATATCAATTGTAAATACGACTCAATCAGTGAAATCTGAGCAAACACGGATTCACATATATATATATATATATATATATATATATATATATATATATATATATATATATATATATAATATATATATATACTAAATATCAGAAAAATTTACTCGACGCATTACTCAAATAGGTGACATTAGCTTCGCTGTTAGACAATGTACATGAGACTTTACCACTGGTCCAATACACCTTTCCAGATAATAAAGCCTCTTCGAACAGTTTTCATGTCCCCTGCTTCGGTATAAATGTTTTGAAAGTCGGTACTTATTTTAATCCATAGAAGGGTCTTCGAAACCCTGTTGGGAACCCATGACATCCCGGTAGGGTGCTTCTGGATTACATGAGCATTTAAAAAAAGTAAAGCAAGGCGGACATGGAAAACACAATTGAGGCGACAAATTTGCAATGATAAGACGGGGGAAAATTTCACCGGCGTAAAGACTCGAACCATCAACAACAGCCTCTCAGATAGATAGTAAAGTCAAAGGTTCGAGCCCTTACGAGAATGAAATTTTTCTACGTCTAATTGTTGTTAAAATTGATTGTTGCTTGCCTTTGTTATCATATATATATATATATATATATATATATATATATATATATATATATATATATATATATATATAATATATATATATATATATATATAACTTAACATAATATATGTATATATATACTAATATATATATATAATATATATATATATATATATATATCTAGCATATATATATATTTACCAATTCAATTTTGTAAAAAACTACCATATAATCCTAAAAAGTTTTACAAATACGTTAATAACAACCGCACCTTTCAAGAACTAATTTCCTTCATCATATAAATAAATTTTTTTGTTATTTAAATATATTTGAATTATAGGTATTTATCATATATGGTGTTGAAAGGTTACAGTATTAACTGGGGCTTTTACCGCCAGATGAGAAGGTCCAGGTTAATTCAGGTTCAGTTGCCTTAGTGGATTCTGTATTGCCCTGTAAAGATTTTTTTTTTTTTTTAATAACTGTAGACACATCCATTCGCAGGCGGGGCCTATTCAAGGAAGGAACATATATAGGCTATGATAAAGAAAAGATAACTGTCAGACTTTTTTTGAGCTTTGATTTCTTTTCAAGTGCTTCATACTTTTTAGAACCAACTTTCACTTTTCATCCATGAGCATCATTAAAATATGCATTAACAAGCTAATTAGCCTCAGTTTCTTTAGCCAGTTAATCTTCTGCGGTCTTCTTTTTTTTTTGATTCACGGGTTTTTCCCTTTTTTTTTTAACATCGTCTTTCAATGAAGGGCCATTCATGAAATTTATTTCTGACTGATCATACATTTTCAATAGTTTTCAACTTCCTTTTCCATCATCAAAAATTTTGAAGACAACATTTTCAAGTATTTATTTTACTAAGAGAATTTAAAAAAAAATAAGAATTGATTAACAAGTCCTTCACCTCTTCTAAAAAATTAAGCTCTTTTATGATTTATTGAGTCAAGCATATTGCAGTAGTTTCCAATTCAATTTTTTAAAACTCAACTAAATATTAATAATAAAGAAAAATAATAAACAAATAAATGAAAAAAGATGAAACACAGGATTAAACAAAACGGTGAGAAATTTATTGATTTTCGTTCAACTGTAGTTAATAAAATTTTCACGTAAGCAAAGTGCCAGTGTCAAAATAGTGAATATGTAAAAAAAAAGTTAAAGATAAGTTCAAACTAATACGAAACTTGTTGCTTGCATAACCTTGCTCTGGGTGGAATTTCTTAAGAATAGAACAACGAGCTTTGGATCCAACGAGATCAATACATTACCATTAGGCACTGACCTGAGCTTGCATATATAACTATAATATATATATATATATATATATATATATATATATATATATATATATATATATATATATAACATATATATATATATATATATATATATATATATATATATATATATATATATATATATATATATATACTTTATATATATATATATATATATATATATATATATATATATATTCCTTTCAAATACTTTATATCAATCTTCATTTATGATAAAATATATTTTTATGTGCAGTACCTATTAATAGAATATTGCTGAAATATTCTATTATTTTATATTTCATATGATTTTTATATATATTTTTCATTAATAAATATTAAATTGTTTTATGCATTCAAAATTTCTTTACCATCTCCAAAAATAGTGTTTTTCTAACCTTTAAAATAGTTCAAATAGGGCATTGATTTCTAATTTGTGGGAATGTCATCATAAGGTTAATCATTTATACCTTCGATTAATGAAATATAGAAATATTGAATGATATAATGAAATATAGAGGTGAAATGCTTTAGTTTAAAAATTTTAATTTTGAAACCTCTTTAGGAAAAGGTGTTTAAAAAAGATTAATTCAAGTTGGGGTATTTTTGTGGAAAAAAATATCATAATCTTGACATATAATTGTAAGCAGTATTTGAGATACAGATTCATATCAATTGTAAATACGACTCAATCAGTGAAATCTGAGCAAACACGGATTCACACACACACATATATATATATATATATATATATATATATATATATATATATATATATATATATATATATATATATATATATATATATATATATATCAGTGGCGTAAATAACGCCCCCGCAACCCCGCGGTGCTGGGGGGCACGCAGGAGCCGAAGAGGCACGGCGGGCAAAGGGATGAGCACTTTTCAATGAAAACTCCATAATAAGAAAGCTCTCTCTGTATATATAAATAAATAAATATATATATATATATATATATATATATATATATATTTAGCCAATAACCATATATATAATATATATAATATATATGTATATATGTATACTCTAACTATCTATATATATATATATATATATATACGATAGCACAAGCGTATATATTTTTTTTAAATATCCATATATCGATATTTTATATATCGGCATCCCTAAGTGGCGTGAAATACTGAAGCGAATTTTGACGTCATAATAACAGTGCCAGCTTGTAATTTAGCATTCAGATGTCATGTTGAAGATACAAGAAACATTGATAGTAAATCTGGAAACTTTCTCAATATTATTGATTTGCTATCCAGGTAAGACCCGCTTCTTAAAAGTCACCTGGAGAATGAAAAAAGCAGAACAAAATATATGAGTGCTCCTATTCAGAATGAACTTATTAGTTTGGCTTCACAACATGTGCTCCGTGACATAATAAGTGAAACTCAAGATGCGCCCTTTTTTTCTCTTATCTTAGATACGACCCAAGATATTTCTAAAACTGACCAACTGTCAGTAGTAATAAGATATGTCTACATCAATTACGATGAAAAGAAGCTTCAAATTAATGAGTCAGTCCTGGGGTTTATCCCCATAACAAATCAAAAGGCCGAAGGTTTAGAAAGTGAAGTGTGTATTCTGTGTAAGTTTTTGGAAAGCAATAACATTTCAATTAAAAAGTGCAGAGGGCAGGGCTATGATGGTGCTGCTGTTATGAGTGGGAAGTACATTGGACTGCAGACCAAAATCAAGCGAAAGTCGCCAAATACAGAGCATGTGCATTGTGCAAATCACAACCTTAACTTAGTCTTGAATGATTCTGTAAAGGAGATTACAGAAATGATTGTTTTTTATGATGTGATTAATGAGATATATGGGTATTTCAGTCAGAGTCTTCCAAGATGGCAATCACTGAAAGAAATTTCTTCAGAAACCTGCATGGTCAACAAAACTGTTAAAAGACTGTGCCCAACTAGATGGTCTTCGAGGTTCGATTGCTTGTTGGCAGTTAAAGTTAATTTCATTTATATTTTGAACTGTTTATCAAAAATCATCCTAACTTCAACAAAGAGCTCTGAAGTAGTTGAGGCGACAGCATTAAGAAGACAAATGTCTACTTTTCACTTCATTTTAATGCTTGTGTTTCAAAGCAAAATTTTGGAAAATATTAACATCACTTCTAAAACACTCTGAAAATCGGACATCCCTGGATGCCTGGATAAAGCTTCCACTCTTTTAGAAAAGTGTGTCACCAAACTAAACCAGTTGCGGGGAGGATTTTACAAAGCTGAGTGGAAGGGCCCAGGAAAGCAAAGTGAAAAGCTTTGATGAGCTTTCTAAAGATGTTGACTTCATTGATCCTTTGCACAATTTCAGGGTGAGGTTTTTTTTACAGAGACATTGATATACTAATAGGCCAAGTCAATCGGAGGTACCAGATATGAAGAAGGTGAAACAGATGTTTTGCTTTTTGAGACCTACAGCCCTTACAGAACAAACAGATAAAGAGCTCATGGAGTCTGCTGACAGGTTTTACAAAAATATGAAACCGACGTGACAAGTTCTTTAGTTGCGGAAATTGTCTGCTTCAGGAATGTTGTGGCAATTGAAATAAAGAAAAGAAAAATGAAACGAAAAATAATACAGTGGCAGAATATTTGGTGATTAAATGTTGTCTTGTAGTGACCAGACTTTATTATTTTTAGCTTTATAATGTTTCTGACATTCTCAGTAACTTCATCATCAACTGAGATATTTTCAAAATTAATTAAATGTTATTTGAGAAATTTTCACATGACGACCGTAAAAAGTCAAAGTGAATTGGCTGTACTTAGCATAAAGTATGATCGGGCTCACGCACTGGACTTGGAGGAGAATTGGTACGAACACATTTTGTGATGCAAATGACGTAGAAGTTAATGATCATTTAGAAGAGACTATTGTGCCAAAGTTAAAGTAATGACAAATGTTGTATTGTTTATTAGTAAGTTTTTACTTTACTTTACCAATAACAGTAATGTAAAGCTGTTCGATAAATAAACATCTCTTTATATATATATATATATATATATATATATATATATATATATATATATATATATATATATATATATATATATATATATATATATACTATATATATATATATATATATAGGCATAGGCTCTTTCATATAACAATATATATATATGTATAGCATATATATATATATATCAAGAGGTGGGCATAGCGCAAATGAAGCGCAAAGCGCGCAATTTGCGCTTTAGGTAAAAATTGTGCGCTTTTGCGTTTGCGCGAAATGTCTAAAAATGTACGCTTTTGCATTTGCGCTCAACAACTTTTTTAAAGAGCGCAAAAGCGCAAATTTGCGCTCTATCTAAAAAATTTGCGTTTGCGCTCTATCTAAATAATTTATGCTTATATATATATATATATATATATATATATATATATATCTATATATATATATATATTAATATATATATATATATATATATAATATATATATACTAATATATATATATATATATATATATATATATATACATATATATATATATATATATAAATAATAATAATATAATAATAATAATAATAATAATAATAATTTGTGTGTGTGTATTTATTATTATATGTATGTGTATTATCATGGCCGATTTACAAAGTTTATTGGTTACCTTGTGATTGGCGATTAAACCTTTTTAGTGCTTTGTGTTTAAATTGGGATAAAACAGATATGAATAAGTGCCAAAAAGGGAAAAAAAGAGATTGCAAACGGTGAGAAAGTCGTTGAAGTGTGGCTTTCTTGAAGTATTATTGAATACAGTAAATCTTTACCACCAGTACCTCTCTCACTAGGAACCTGTTTCCGTGTGGCCGAGATTCAAGGAGGTCTGGGTGGACTTGTTTATTAAATATAATACCCCATAGCCATCTCAGCGGTCGTGGAGAGGTTGTTTAGTCAAGGCTCTGAGATTCTAAAAGCAAAGAGGGGCAACCATGGCATCCAGCAATTTTAGAAAAATTTATCTTTATGAAAGGGGAATATGATCCCTATTCAGAATGCAAGAGGAGAGCGAGGAGGACAAGATCACATATAATTGAATAAGATTAAAATCTTTCTCATTTTTTGTTATATATTTTGCATCTTTCAATTAAAATTTAAAAATATTCGTCTTTAAAAACTTGCGCCTTATTTTTCATATTTTTTTGGCGCTCCTAAGTTTGTGCTTTTAAAAAAAAAAATTAAATTTGCGGACATGTGCGCTTTGCGCTTGCGGACTAATTTTTTTGAAAAATTTTGCTCTTTTGCGCTTGCGGACTAAGTTTTTCGGACATGTGCGCTTTGCGCTTGCGGACTAATTTTTTTGAAAAATTTTGCACTTTTGCGCTTGCGGACTAAGTTTTCCCTTTGCGCTTTTGCGTTTGCGCTCTAAATTTTAAAATTTGCGCACACACTCTGATATATATATATATCTTTCTATATATATATATATATATATATATATATATATATAATATATATATATATATATATATATATATATATATATAAACCTTTCATTAATACACTCTGATTCTTTTGTAATTAGTGTGATTTTTCTTTGATATGAATAAGAAGCTTTTTTTGTCATTCAGAGTTCCAAAAACTCTATCCACCCCATCCATGACTAAAGGGGGCGCACAAAATAATTCGCGGGGGGGCTGACATAGGTACGCCACTGAAATATATATATATATATATATATATATATATATATACTATATATATATATATATATATATATATATATATATATATATATAAACTTTTGAATTTACTCGACGCACAACTCAAAGAGGCGACATTAGCTTCACTGTTAGATAATGTACGTGAGGCTTTACCACTGATCCAATACACCTTTCCAGATAATCAAGCCTCTCGGAACAGTTTTCATGTCCCCTGCTTCGGTATAAATGTTTTGAAAGTCGGTACTTATTTTAATCCATAGAAGGGTCTTCGAAACCCTGTTGGGAACCCATGACATCCCGATAGTGTGCTTCTTGGTTACATGAGCATTCAAAAAAAGTAAAGCAAGGCGTACATGGAAAACACAATTGAGGCGACAAATTTGCAATGATAAGACGGGGAAAAATTTCACCCGCGCAAGGACTCGAACCATCAACAACAGCCTCTCAGATAGATAGTAAAGTCGAAGGTTCGAGCCCTTACGAGAATGAAATTTTTCTCCGTTTAATTGTTGTTAAAATTGATTGTTGCTTGCCTTTGTTCGGATATATATATATATATATATATATATATATATATATATATATATATATATATATATATATATATATATATATATATATATATATATATATATATATATATATATATATTAAAAAAGAGAAATTTCAATTTTTGTAAAAACACCATATAATTAAGAAAAGTTAACTTCAGCTAAATACATTTATATATAAAGATCAAATAATTTAAAAAATTAATTTCATCTTCGTATATATAAATAAATTCTATTTTGTTAGTTTAAATATATTTAAGATTATGAATTTATTTATCGCCTTATGGTGTTGGGGTTAGTGTGCTGAACTTGTGAATCGAAGGTCCGGAGTTCGATTCCCAGGTTCAGTTACGCTAGTGGATATATGTACCCTGTAAAAGATTGTTTTTTTTTTTTAACACATAATCAGCATTCGCGGCCAGGGCCCTATTCAAGGAAGGAACATAAAATAATAATAATAAAAAAAGATATGTCAGACTTTTTTGGCCTTTGATTTCTTTTCAATCTTCTTATTTTTAGAAAAACTTTCCTTTTCATCCATGAGCATCGTAAAATATGCATTAACAAGCTAATTAACAGCAGTTTCTTTGGCCTTTTCCTCTTCTACAAGCTTCTTTTTTTGATTCACAGGTTTTCCTTTTTTTAGCATCATTAACAATGAAGGAACCATTCATGAAATTTATTTCTGACTGATCATACATTTCCAATAGTTTTCAACTTCCCTTTTCCATCATCAAAATTTTTTAAGACAACTTCAACATTTTCAATAATATTATTTATTTTATGAAATTTAAAAAAAAATTGAAATTGATTAACAAGTCAATGTCGTTCGATCTAAGAAATTTAAGCTCTTTTTATGATTTATTGAGTCAAGCATATTGCAGTAGTTTCCAATTCAATTTTTTTAAACTCAAAAATATTAATAATAAAAAAATAATAAACAAATAAATGAAAAATGAAACACAGGGGATCTAAACAAAACGGTGAGAAATTTATTGATTTTCGTTCAACTGTAGTTAATAAAAATTTCACGTAAACAAAAATTGCTAATTAAAATGATGAATATGTCAAATAAAAAAAAAAGTTAAAATAAGGTAAAAACTCATACGAAACTTGATATACATAACTAACAATTGGAATTTCTTAGAATAGAACCTTGAAACTTTGGATCAAGAATCCAACACATTACCATTAGGCTAACCAAACCCACGGTATCTGGTGCGTCGGCCAACCTTAATCTATACATATATATATATAATATATATATATATATATATATATATATATATATATATATATATATATATATAACTATATATATATATATATATATATATATATATATATATATATAATAACATATATATTACTATAATATACTATATAATATATAACTAATATATATATATATATATATATATATATATATAACACTTATGTAGCAACATATATATATATATATAACTATATGCTGCATACTATATATATATATATATATTGCTTTCAAATATTTATATCACTTTTCATTTATGATAAAATATAATTTTAAGTGCAGGTACGTATTAATAGAATATTGCTAGAAATATTCTATTATTTTACATTTCATATGATTTTTAAATACATTTTCATTAATAATTATTAAATTGTTTTCTGCATTCAAAATTTCTATATCTCCTTGAAATAGTGTTTTCTAATAACTTAAATAGTTCAAATAGGGCATTGATTTCTAATTTGTGGGAATGTCATCATAAGGTTAATCATTTATACCTTCGATTAATGAAATATAGAAATATAGAAATATTAAAAAAATGAAATAATGAAATAATAGGTAAAATGCTTTAGTTTAAAAATTTTAATTTTGAAACCTCTTTAGGAAAAGGTGTTTAAAAAAGATTAATTCAAGTTGGGGTATTTTTGTGGAAAAAAATATCATAATATTGACATATAATTGTATACAGTATTTGAGATACAGATTCATATCAATTGTAAATACGACTCAATCAGTGAAATCTGAGCAAACAAGTGATTCCACACACACACACACACATATATACCTATATATATATATATATACTACATATATATATATATATATATATATATAATATAATATATATATATATATATATATATTATCAACTTCGACGCATTACTCAAAGGAAATTTGACATTACGCCACTTTATTAGAATGTACATGAGACTTTACCACTGGTCCAATACACCTTCCCAGATAAGAAAGCCTCTCGGAACAGTTTTCAAGTCACACTGCTTCGGTATAAATGTTTTGAAAGTCGGTACCAATATAATCCATAGAAAGTCTTCAGGGAAACCCCTATTTGGAACCCGCCGGTATCCGGTAGGGTGCTTACAGGTTGCGCGGGCATCAAAAAAAAGTAAACAAGGCGGACTGGAAAACACAATTGAGGGCAACAAAATTTGCAGCCGACCAAAGACGGAAATTTCACTGGCGTAGGAGCTCGAATACATCCAACAACAGCCTTTCGGATAGATGTAAGTCGAAGGTTCAGGCCCTTAAAGAGATAATACGTCTTATTTTGTTAAGAATTGATTGTTGCTGCCTTTGTTCTCATATAACCTTATATATATATAGCATATATAATATATATATGTAACATGCATAGCAACCTGCTTAGCCATATGCTGCTCTTCTTTGCTATATAATATAATATAACCTTAATATATATATATATATATATATATATGCTCTTATATATATATATTTACTAATTCAATTTTTGTAAAAACACCATATAATTAAAA
>JABUQX010104144.1:5000-10000 GCA_015478945.1 Trachelipus rathkii
AAGGTAAATAATACTGCAATGCCGTCTAGCGCTGCGATGGAGCGATTGTTCTCCCTTGGCAAAGGTATCTACAGAGCCAAGAGGAATTCTCTGTCAGATGAAAACTTTAATATGCTCATGTTTATGAAGGGGAACATACAAATGCTGCAGAAGGCCAGAACCTAGAATTTATATTTTTATATTGATAAATTATAATTAACTTATTCTTTGATTTCACTGTTCAAATCCTATTAACGGTTTATAGTGGGTTTTTACCATACTTATAGAATCTAGTAAACAATCAGAGCATAAATTAGGAAAATAAAATTTTATTATAAGAAACACTGAGAAGCAAAGGGTGAAAAAAATTAAATTTATTAATAAATATCCAAAGTTTTACAAGTTATATAAAGCAAGTAGCAACATTGCCCATATTTTTCTGGTACGATGTAGTCGTTCTTCGGTGACCCACGTGTTGTATGAGAGACTGAAAATTTATATGTATAATCTGATAAAATAGGTGAGATAAGAAAGATGTAATTTAATTTATAGTTGTTAAACATTTTTCTTAAAAAAACCAAAGTCGTTGTTTTTTTTTTAACATTATTTATAATTAAAATGGAATACATAAAAATTTGGATTATCGATTTATCGGTTATCGCCTTATCGGCGATATTTTAATCACGATATCGGATATCGGTATCGATGATAAGGTTTTCGTTTATCGATTTATCGGTTATCGCATAACATTTTTCGTTATCGTGCCCACCTTATGATATAATATATAATATATAATATATATATATATATAATATATATATATATATATATATATATATATAATATATAGATATAATAATATATATATTCATATAATATATTATATATATATAATAATATATATATAAGTATATATATTATATATATATAATATAAATTAATAGAAATAGTTAATTAACATGGAAATAAATATTTATATCAGGCAGTAAAAAAAATTAAAAATTGAAAACGATTTCTATTATATATTCCCATAAAATATTTGAAAAAAAAGAATATGGTCATATTTTGTGGTTGGTTTAATTTGTAAAAAGATCATGCTAAGGATTCGAATCCGGATTCGGATTTCGTATCCGGATTCGGATTCGGATTCGGATTTCAAGCTGTTTTACGATGGATTCGGATTCGGATCGTATCGCAGAAATTTTCCGACCACACACGGATTTCGATTCGGATTCGATCGGAAGTGCTGATTCGGATTCGCGTATTCGATTTCGAACATTTCCACACACACGGATCGATTCGGATTCAATCCAAAAGTTTGCCGGATTCGCCCTTCACTGATATAATATATAGATATATATTATATATATATATATTATATAATATATATATATATATATATATATATAATATAATATATATATTATATATATATATGATATATATAAATATTATATTATATATATATATATAATATATATATACTAATTATATATAGTACTATAATATATATTTATATATGATATTAATATAATAACTATATATATATAATATATATAAATATATATATAATATATATATATATTATATATATAATATATATATTATATATATATATATAATATATATATATAAATATATATTTTTATAAATATAATATATATATACTATATATATAATTAAATATATATATATATATAGATCAATATATCAAAGATATGTATATTGTATATATATACAAATAATTAATATATATATATTAGATAACCATAATAATATATATATATATATATATTAATTATTAGATATACTATATAATATATATATATATATATATGTTCATTATATTATAATATATATTACTATATATTTACATAAGGAAATCATAAATTAGCTTTATCAGATGAATTAAAGTATTGATTTGATAATAGCAAGTATTAATAAATATTAATGGTAGTAATAAATAGTTTATAGTGGTAGAATCACCTGGCGCCATTATTATTTTTTCTCATAATAGTTTCTTCATTCTTAGCCATGCTACAAGACATTAACCCAAGGGGATTTTCTTGGACAGCCAACGGATTTGATATACTCAAGGTAACTTTAGGTTGAACTCCGCAATAACTATATTATATATATTATATATATTAATATTATATGATATATTATATTATATATATACTATAATATATATATATATATTATTATATATATTAATATAGTATATATATATATAATATGACTTTATCAATTGCTAACGAAAAGAAATCGGAGTTTAGTGAAACTTGTATTTCAGTTTTTGAAATGAACTTTAGACAATAAGAAAGCAACAAAATCCTGAAGAAATAATACAAATGCATAGCAAAACATATATTATTGTCCTTTATTTCCCAACCGTGGTGGGGGAAAATTATAAAAATTTCTTCAATGACATAAATTTGTAATTATGGAAAGAGAAATATTTATATAAAATAAATACACAAATACAGTTACTTTAGCAGCCATAATAAATATTATATATATATAATATATTATTATATAATATATATATATATATATATATATGATATATATTATTATTATTCAAAAAGACAGTATCTGAAACTGAAGATTTAAATTTATATTTATTAAATATACATGTGACGTCCTAACATATCAGGGGTCATTTTCACTAGTTTATTTTCACTTTTCTATTATTTATTGATAATTATTCTCTATAGACAAATGATATGAATATGAAAGTAGGAGACGTCATAACTTTTTTCAAAGGGCATTTCTTTTCTTTTCTTTTTTTTTTTTTTTTACGTTTTTCATTTTCTAAATCGTACTTTTCATTATTAAAGTTTTTCATTAAGTCGGAATTGCTTCGTATTTTTAATGATTATATATATATATATAGATTATATATTATATATATATATATAATAGTATATATATTATTATATAATATATATAATATATATATATATATATATTATATATAAATATATATTATAATATATATATTATATATATATGTATATAGTATATGCATTAATATATATATATATATATTAGTGATGGGACGATTAATCGGAATCGGCATCGGAATCGGAGGAATCGGCTGTTTTTCAGGAATCGGAATCGGAATCGGAATCGGCAAAATTATACCGATTCTTTGACCGATTCTTTGGTATACAATCTGAAAATAATTTTTATTCGATCGATCTTTATGATATTTCAAAGACAATATTTCGAAGTCTGCCGTATTGATTTTTTAATTTCAGTTCTTCCTGATCTATTTTAATTAAAGAAAACTGGATTGAGCGGCGCATCTTTACGTAGAGCCTAAGATATCATGTTAGGCAATGTTTCGTTAGTCATGTTATGTAATATGTTTTGATAATTATATACCCGTGAACTCGTAAGTGAGCAGTGAAATATTTGCATTGTAGGCTTGTAATAGTTAGAGCTATTGAATATAAATGCTATACTTCGAGTTCCACCTTTTCACGTATCTCACACCTCATCTAATATAAGTGATTGTCTTCAAAATGTTATGAAGAATTCAATATTCCTGCTAATAAAATTCATGTTATAGTAAGGGATAACGCACCTAATATGGCTGCAGGAGTTACACAAGCAGGATTCCAGAAATTACCTTGCTTTTTACACTCTTTGACACTAGTTCTCAATGATGCCATATTTGAACAAAGAGACGTAAAAAAAATATATCCATGTGCAAACAAATCGTAAGTCATTTTAATCACTCGCCCCAAGCTATTTCCAAGTTTGAAGAATATCAAACTAGATTTAATTACCACAGGCACAGGATTTATTCAGGATTACAAACCAGATGTAAGCACAGTATCATATGCTTTCAAAAATTTTTGAACAAAAGACGGCTCTCATTTCATATTGCAGTGATCATTCAAAACCTGTATGCTTAGAAACAATGGAAAGTTCTTGAAAAATTGCTATAAATACTTAAAAATTTTGTTGATTGTACAAATTTATTGAGCCACAAGGAATCAATGCATCGGGCAAAACCCAAATATGAAAATATTTGCCTTTTTTTTAAAAGAGTCAGAAAAAAAGAACTATTAAGGCACTTGGGTCTACAGTATCAGCATGGAAAAAATTCAGTAAAAAATAGACCAGCATTTACTTTACTGATAAGAATCTTGTGCTTGCACCTATCTATCCACGCTTTAAAATCACGATTCCTGAGGATGATATAACAATATAAAAAAGTGAAGATATTCTTTAAGCAATGGAGTGCGAAGAATATATGTTCTATAAAGGAAAGGAAAACAGTTTCAACTACTTTAAACCAATTTTCAGATTGAGCCACAAGGAATCAATGGCATCGGCAATAATCCCAAATATGAAAATGATTTGCATTTTTTTTTTAAAAGAGTCAGAAAAAAAGAACCATTTGAGGACTGGTCTACAGTATCAGCATGAAAAATTCAGTAAAAAAATATTCAGCATTTACTTTAATTGATAAGAATCTTGTGCTTGCTACCTATCTGCACCACGTTTTAAAAAAACATTCCATTGAGGATGATTATAACAATTTAAAAGTGGAAGATATTCTTAAGCAATGGATGTGCGAAGATATATGTTGTATAAAGAAAAGGAAAACAGTTTCCACTACTTTAAACCAATTTTCAGATTTTTCTCATTTATCAACAGAATGGGGCGAAAAAAGTGATACTGAAGATAATAGTTTTAAATTCAGTTTTGAAAGTTGTTTTTCGGAATTTAAAGGGAAAAAGACTTTAAAAACAGCAAAGAAACTCATTCCCAAAGGCGAAAAGACACATATATTGAAAAAAAATTGAAGATGTTTTAAAAGTAGAAATCAGCCAATATAAAAATATGAAACATTAAAAATTCAGAAAGTCCCTTACAATGGTGGTCATCGAATAAAGGAGCCTTTCAGCAATTTGGGTGTCCTTGCTAGAAAATATTCAAGCTCGTCCCCTTTCCGTGGAAAGTGGAAAGGACCTTCAAATTGGAAGGATCAATTAATTCTC
>JABUQX010104144.1:17500-22500 GCA_015478945.1 Trachelipus rathkii
GGGTCTCCGCGAATCCCCGCTCTTTGTATTTGGTTGTCGCGCGGCGGGTTCCCGCCCCTCCCTACGGGTATGGAAAACGGTTCCCCCTGTGTCCCCGTTGCTCGAAGCCCCTGCATTTACTGTGTGATACCTTATAACAAAATAAGATATATATATAAATATATATAGTATATATATATATAATATATATAATATATATATATATAATATTATATTATATAATTATATATATATATATATATATTATATTTATAAATATATAGATATTCTCTGTCCCCGCCGCTCGACTCCCTAAAAAAATAGCAAATTTTTTTTGTTTTTTTTTACATTCCTAAGTAAAATTTTACAAGGATTCCAAAAATATATCCCTTTCCCTGTAGCATTTTAGCTTTTAGATTTATTTTTTTTACATTTTCTTAACTAAATTTTACCAGATTCCAAAAACTGTGTTCTTTCTTCCCCCTTGTAAAAGGGCTATTGTAGTTTTTGAGATACGGATTGTGGCTCTTCTAGAGGCTGGTCTATATATATATATATAATATATATATATTTATATATATATATATATATATTATATAATTATTATAATATTAAATATATATATATATATATATATATTATATATATAATATATATATATAATATAAATATATTATATAAATATATATATATATATATGTAATATATATAATATATATATATATATATAATATATATATATATATATATATATATATATATATAATAATATATATAATATAATATATATATTATATTGTATATATAATAAGGCCAGCATCCCGAAAAGGGCTAGGCATGTAACTAGAAAACTATAACATATACACGAAAATAAATATCATTTTATAATCAGGAGACATTTTACCGCAAAATTAAAAAATTTTTTAATTTATTCTAATATTTATTAATCACACTTCATATTAATATTAGTAAAAAAGTGCAGGCTCTGATTGACTTGAAACTTTGAAAGACCTTGAAAGCTCCAGTCTCGGGAGAAAGTTGCCAAATGTCGCTTTATAAAATTATAATTTTAGGAAAGATTATTGTTTTCTTTTTATCCTTTTTAGGGGGTTCGACCCGACGGAGGGACAGAGGGGACGAAGTCCCCCCCGTCGGCCCCCGGGTAGGCCGAAAAACCCCGACTCTATCTATCGTTCTTGTTTTAGTGGTAATTTTTTTTGTTTTTTGAAATAAAAAAAATTCAACATTTGGCAACTTCTCCGTCATCAGTACGTAGTGAACGGCATCTTCGAATTGTCAAAAAAACTGTAATATTTTCAAGATTTTAACAATTTTAATTTTTAAAAAGGCGTTATTTTTTTTATTCTTTTTTAATTTCTGCGGTAAAATGTCTCCTGATTAATAAATGATATTTATTTTCGTGTAGCTGTTATAGTTTTCTATTTACATGCCTGAACTTTCGGGTGCTGACCATATATATATATATATATATATTATATATATATAATATATATATAAATATATATAATATATATAATATATAATATATATATATATATATAATATATATTATATATTTATATATATATATATATATATACAGGCCTATATATATATGAGGCAAGGGGTGCCATGGCCCCCCGAAATTTTTTAAACACTAAAAATTTTTAAGGTATCATATCCGTTAATAATATAAAGTGCAGAGGTTCAGTAGAAAGAAGGTTATCAAACATTATGACTTCTGAAAACCTACTTGAGAAATACTATTGGGAGATGAAAAATTTTCTGGACTGCCCTCCTCTACATACATCGATAATATTGACATAAAAAACTGAGAATGTGTATCTCGAACCTTGTTCACGATAAAAAGCCAAAGAAATTTTAACACAGTAAGATGATTTTATAATATATCCTATCATCCATATTATTCTTTGTAATTTCAATATTTTGGTCCTGCCACTTATATATATATATATATATATATATATATATATATATATATATATATATATATATATATATATATAAATCTTAGAATACATTGTATAAAAATTTATAATATATAGGTTATATATAATATATAATATATATTATTATAATATATAGATATATATATATATAATTATTATATAATATATAGGGACTGGCAAAACCAGGCGAAGTGAAATTGCTCAAGAAACTCTTGTTTTCCTCGGAAACCACGCGATTATTAGACGAAGAACGAACAGCGCGACAAAGAGGACCTGAAATCGGAAATCTCTTCTGAGAGCCTCTAGATGGCTACGCTTGAATGTTGGAACAAGAGGGCAAGGAGGAGGGATGGTGAGCTGATGCTGGAAATTAAGTTGGAGTATTTTGGATCTGTGAAACCAGACTCATGGGAAGTGGAAGCAGAACAATACATAATAACTATCAATTGATGTTACTAGTGGGAGAGTATAGACATAGGCTAGGGAGGATTTTGACGCGAAAAGAAATGGCATCAGAGAATAGAAAGTTGTGGACTAGAGATGGAAGAATGATGATGTTTTCCGATCAAAAATGGAAACATGGGTGTTCAGTGTCCACAGTTCAGTGCCACCGGCAACGGGAAAAACTGAAGCTGAAAGAAGAGTTTATCGGAACTAGCAGAAATTAAAACAAGGGACGAAAGGTGGAGATAACTGAGAAGGAGATCTCCCTTTACTGGCGCAGGTGGAGATGAGGTGTGGAAGTGTCATAGAGCTTACAGCGAATGGTGAGAGAAACAGACTGGAGAGAGTTATAGATTCTGTTTGCAGAATGAATTGCACATGTATGAACACCTGTTATAAGCATAGAGAAAGCCATAAGTGGACATGGTATAGATGGAGCAGAGAAAGGGTTGACTATGTGAAGAAATCCATGATAGATCTGATACTAACTAATAAAAAGGAGATGCTTAGAGATGTAAAGAGTGTACCATCCCTGTCTGGAGATGCGGACCACCATATGGTGTTGGGGAAGATGATATTAAAGAAACCTACCTCCCATCCAAGAAAGATGAGAAGGAGATAGTGCAGATAGAAAGAATCAAAGAGGCAGGATTCTAGAGAGATATCAGCGTCAAATAAGAAACAATTATGCAGCAGAAGAGGAGGACAAAGTGTTGAGAGGGTGAACACTTTTTAAAGGAAGTGAGTGCTAAAGAGCGCAGAAGACAATGGGAGATAAAAATGGTGGAGGAAAATAAAGAAGAAAACACCATGGTGGACAGAACGTTGTTTAAAAACGCTGTACAAGGGAAATGAGATGTTTTAGGAAAATGATAAAAAAAGAAGGTGAGTTGGAGAGAGAGAATATGTGAGGCTCGGGCGAGGTCTTTAGAGTAAAAGGATGGAAAAGGAAACCACCTGGGAAAAAATTGAAAACGAGTTGGAAGAAGATGGACAGGCGTAGAAAGCTGTTTTTTAATATAGCTTAGAATTACAGGAAAAGCTCGACACCAATGGCACAAAGCCGATAAAGGCGTAAACGGAGTGCCTAATAGAAACCAAAGGGAAGATTGACAGAGATGAGAGGAATTCTTCGGAGTATTTGTGCATTGGAGGGCGTTTGCGGAGAGAGATTGCAATCTTGATTTGTTGGAGGTATCGGAGAGAGAGGAGTGGTTGCTCACGAGGAGGAGATGCATGTGCGTTGAAGGATATAAAAGCGGAAAGCGGGCGGGAGAGATGGAATAGTGCGGAGATGCTGAAGGAAATGGAAGTTGACAAAACGGATGTTAAATCTGATGAACAGGTACTGGAGAGATGAGGTGGTGCCTGGTGAATGGAGTAGGCAACAATCTTCCCCATATATAAAAAAGAATAAAACAGAATTTGGAAACTATAAAGGATTGCATTAAGTCGCACCCGTTGCGAAGATCTATAAATGATTAGAGAAAGAAGGCTGAGAGAGTGGTAACACAAAGCTAGAAGAGCTGTGGGCAACATGTTTCAAACCGGGGAACGACATAGATTGGTGTTCGCCTTTGGAAAATGATAAGTGAAAAGAATGGGGAATAACAGGAACATGTGCACTGTGCGCTTTCAGTAGACCTAGAAAGGCTTTGATGGAGTGCCAAGGAGTTATTGTGGGGAACTGAGAAGAATAGAATATGAATACCTGAGAAATTGTTAAAGAGTAAAAGCACTTAATGTAGAAGCAAATGCAGAGTAGAAGACATTTCCGCGTGAGCGGAGAAAGTTTTTAATGTTCACAACTAGAGTGAACAAGGAGCGTGCTCTCCAATTTAACTCTGTTCATTATATACTGATGGACAGTTGCGGGGATCGTTGCGAGGAAACAGATGGAAATTAGATGTTGGATACTTGGATGAACTTGGTGTGTTTGCCACAAAACTAAGAGAGACTGCAGAATTTTCTGGAGGTTTGACAAAGAGTTGGAGGAGAGGGGTATGAGGATAAACCGATGGAAAAGGCAGGTGAATGTTGATCGGAGTGGTTATGTCCTGAGGTTGAGTTTAAATGGAGAAGGGCTTGAACAAACGACCAGTTTAAATATTTGGGGTGCACTATGGTGAGGAAAACGACAATAATGCTGGAATTAAACAAAGAATTGAAATTTAATGACAGTAGCAATCTTCCCATTGTGAAGGAAAGAGCAATTTTAGACAGTCAAGATGGTGATTACACCCCCCCCCCCAAGTACAACTGAGGCCAATACTTGAACGTTACGGACATGAAGCATGGGCTCTTAATGCGAGAGCAAATAGCAAGTTGAGGGCATGCGAGAGCGCGTGTTGTGACTGTATTAGAGAGTAACAAGAAGAGACCGAAGAGAAATGAGGAGTTAGGCGATTTGGGCTGAGAATCCGTGGTAGAAGCTTGGAGCAGAAGACAGCTGCGGTGAGGGTGTTACGACATCGTTAAGAGATGGAGGAGCAACATGCCCAGAAAATATCTTTTGAAAGGAATCGGAGGAAGAAGAAGTGTGGAAGACCTAAAGTTAGAAATGGAGCGACAACGTGAGCGTGGCAATGATGAAGGAGAAAGGAACAT
>JABUQX010104144.1:25000-27500 GCA_015478945.1 Trachelipus rathkii
TAAATATCATTATTTGCCCATTAGATTTAGCGGCATATGAGTTTTTTACGTAAAGTTGTGTCAAAGATTTTGCTTACAAGTTATAACTTTCGTGTTGTAGCTTTGGCTTTAAAATAAATTAAGCGATGATCTTCGATGCCATTGATGACGTCGTTAGCAAGAGCTTGAATATCACCGAAACATTATAACCACAACCAATACTGAATTATTAGAGTGAATATAAATATTTTCAGCATTCCCATATATTAACTTGTAGGTTTGTTCAATATTTTTTGCCTATATTTCAATTCCCAAACTGGAAAAAGTAAGTTCTGCGAACAAAAGTTATAAAATCGTTTATGTACACACTATAGTATATATATATACTATATATATAATATATAATATATATAATTATATATAATATTATAATATACTTATATATATATAATATATATATATTTATATATATATATATATATATATATAAATTATATATATATATATATATATATATAATAATATATATATATATATATATATATATATATATATATAATATATATATATATATATATAATATATATATATATAATAAAATACGATTTTATTAATATTGCCTTAAATCTAATTAATATATATATTATATAATATATATATATATATTATAACTGAATTACAAAAACTGGATCTTTATCTTGGAAGTAAGAAGTCGCCTCATCACAGAAAATGATGTAAATGCTTGTGCCCGTGGTGGAAATATTATATTGTTAATTATAAGTTATTTTTCCACACAACTATTAAGTATTAAAGACAGTAAAAGACTTAAATTTATAATCCAAGCCAGATAATTAATGAGAGTAGGCATACTACACGTAAGCCTCACAAAACGTTATATAATTATTTATTAAGGTGAAAAAAGAAACCGATGCTACCTAAGAAATAGATTTCCATTTAAACGATAAGATATACTTTAATAGGGATACAATAGATAGCTACTAGATTAAAATAGAATTAGTTAAGTGGGCTATAAGAAAAACCCTATAAATACCTTATATCCACATATTTTCCATATATGAAATAGTGTTTGTATACTTGATGACACAATTCAGATAGGGAACCCTTTCTTCATCGTAAGTTACAGAGATCCTATGATATGTCTATTGACTGAGGGAAACACAGTATGAATTAGATATAATATGCTCGATTCTACTCTTCTATTGGGAATAATTGGTGTTCTATTCCGAGTGAGTGAGACCAGTGCCGATGCGACATCGGAAAACACGAGAGTTCTAGAAAGAGATACATTTTGTGCGCCTCATATGACTATGTAGGATTTGGTATAAGATTATTTTAGTTAACCATAGAGAGTGATACTACTTGAAACTAATGGATATAAAGGTCCTAAACCTATATCAAAATAGCAAGAGAAATCAATTAGAATGGCCTCAGCTTCCTGATTATTATATCACATTGCGTTCACACGGTTTTACATGAGAGGTTAACAATGGTCTGTAGTGTGAATACGTATTTAAGTTGTGTACACAATCAGTATCTTCCATTCATAGCAATTAACTATGGAAGTGAGTACCATTCACATTCTCTTATTTATTCTTCTATGCGAATATTGATCTATTTGAACACGCGTATATATTAAGCGACTGGCAGAGCGCTAAATCTGATACTCAATTATCTCGCGCCTCTCACACACAAAGAAATTACCGCCCCCCCCCCCCCCCTTCGTAAATAAAAAAATATGTCGAGAGGAACACAAATGATCCAAGAGAAAATTTTTTTGTACTATACAACCTTTTCAGATGCAACCGAGAAAGTCCTGGTGATAGACTTGAAATAGCCTATATATATCATATATATATATACATACATTCAATAGCCCAGAATTTAGCTTCGATAATGCCATACTACTTAGAAATTCAACACTTACAAGCTAGCGTATCATATAAGTAAGTCATATTTAATAAGCTTGGAAGGATTAAAATAAAAATAGTTTAATATATTTACTTACTCATATATATATTACATAATACACCAAGCCACAATGAACGTTGTTGAAAATGAATTGAAATGCAAGATATATTTGAAATAATATATATTCCTTATATCACCGTCATTTATTTGGTAAATAGTAACAATACATATGATGATATTGGAGTCATAATATCACTTATTATTGCTCCAATTAGCAAATTAAATCATAATCGTATTATAAAATATATATATAATTAGATAAATTTAGGTAATGCTTCCTCTACACATTTTTATCCTGCTATGTGATTTATAATATAAAGAGATTCCTAATACGGATGCCTGTATAATGTCTCTCCATTTACTAAAATAAATCGAGGTATAAAAATATAGAAATCATATTTATAAAGATAGATGCAGTATAATAGTATATTCGTAGTGGAGATATATAGTAAAGCAATATAGGCAGACTTAAGCAAGTAAGATAAGAGTTCTAATGAGAAATAAGAAACTAAATTAAGCCTATGGATTTCAC
>JABUQX010104144.1:30000-62347 GCA_015478945.1 Trachelipus rathkii
TGGTTTACACAAACCAGAATTCACGTCTGAAACTGTAGACAGATTTTTCCTTAATATCTGTATCGATTTATTATCTAAATTTATCTTTAATTTTATCTAAAGTAAATTTATACTGTAATCCTTTTTTAAAGTGCAAATGTACGATTCCTATTACTTTTTCCCTAACTCTTCTAATTTACCTTCATTTTCTTATCTATTATCGATCTAACTTTTCATTTATCTATTACTTTTTCCTAACTGTTTCTAATTTACCTTCATTTTTATATCTATTATCAATCTAACTTTTAATTCATCTATTACTTTTTACTAACTCTTTCTAATTTACTGTACTTACATTTTCTTATCTATTATCGATATAACTGTACAGGCTTTTATGTAAAAATCTTTTTCTGTGCTTCTCTTATCAAATATATTCGTCTATCTATTCTCCTATCTATCTATTCTTCCTATCTTCTCTATCTATTTCGCCCTCCTTCGCTCAGCCATTTAAATGTCGCTTACAAACCAATGGATACGACTAATTTCTGCAAAAGTTTAATACTCTTGTTTTAGAAATATTTGCATACAATCAGTGCCTGCCTATTATGGGTGGATGAACTTATATAAATGAAAATGTGAACCTTCGTGTTCATGTACGCATTTCCGCACTCACACACACATATACACACACACGTACACACACACAATATATAATATATATATATATTATATATATATATATATATATAATATATATATATATATAAATATAATATATATATATATATTAATAAATATATATAATATATATATATATATATATATATATATATATAAATATATATATATATTATATAATATATATATATACTATATATATAATAATATATAATATATATATATATACCTAATATATATATATATAATATATATATATATATATAAATCTCTTAAATGTGTATATGAAAAGAATCTTAGTAATAATAAGATGCATTATGAATTTAGTAGAAAGTATGAGTGAGTTGTAGTAGTGATAGAGAGAGACACGATAGGTAGTATAAAGAGTGAGAATAGTAGTAAGTATGATTAACAGATAAGTATGTAAACAAAACAAATATGTATGAAGAGACGAAGCTGATTGAGTACTATTCGTTATATCCTTTTAGTATAAGTTGAGAAGAGTATAAGTTATTTATGGAGTATATGTTCCTGTTAACAATTTACCACGGAAATTTTTGTGCAGAGCTCGCACAGAAGTGGGTCAGGGTCTTTCTTTTGAACTAAAAAAATCCCAAAAAACAATACAAAAATTAACTTCGACACATTTATAAGAGTTGAACAAATAAAGGATTATTACTTAAATTTTATTATTATAAGTATAAACATATTTTTTATATAATTTATTTTCTAAAATAATAATGAGATAAAACATAATAAAAAATTGAAAATAATTTCTTTTATATAAAATTAGTAAATATATCTAAACTATAATATTGCACTTATATGTCTCGGATATCTGTGTGATTTGTAATAATAATTTAATTAAGTATTAGTCCTTGACTATGAGTGAATCGAAAAATATGGATCACTTATAGCGCTTTATTTCTTAAGGCGAAAAATATGGATTTTACTGTAAGAGAAAGTCATCGAATATCCTTTAATGAAAATGGGGGGTCACGAGTAACTAATCAGCATTAGCTGATGATTTATATTCAAATATTATAATAGTACCAATATTATAATAGTAATAAACAATTAACATATAATACTAAGGAATTTTTTTATTAGAATCAAAAATTGAATATTTAGATGAGTAGTATAAGAGACTAATTAAAATTTTATTTTCACCATATATTAAGTTAAGAGATCCAGATGTTAAAAGCTTTATATCGATCTCTCCTATAGCTTCGTGAGTCAATGAGTAACCAGAAGACGCACCCACACTAGAACTGATTTCATGTGTGTAATGATTATAGTTCGATGTTGTAATTACTTACATTATTAGATGTTAATGTTCTTATAAATTTTTATGTATGAGTCTGAAACTATATGGCACTTATATACCGGTTGATCAATTTGTTCCATAACTATTTAATTATTAAATGTAAGTTCTAAGGTACTATCATGAGAGTATAACAAAAGGTAACTTAACAAGGTAATTTAAATACACACACTTTAACATTACACGTTATTATTCATTTAACTGTTAACAACTGCGACCTTCATTTAAGTAATAAACTTATCGTGAAAGTATAATTAAATCACACACGCCACAGAGTGTAGACATATCACGCAGCGTATGAGCGGAGTTAACGTTTCGAGCACTGTTTGCAGAGTGATATGAGCGTGAGTCGTGTGATGCATTTGGGACACCGGAGGATCTATATAGAAAATTATTATATATATCATAGAGTGCGAAACTATTAGTCATATAATATTATTTAAACGATTCGACAAAATAGTTACATTGTTTATATTTATATTATATTTTTATACTCAAACACTATACATAAATAGATAGATATACACGATTAATAGCCAGTGATTTATATCTAATTTATTGAGTATATAATCTATTATATAACTATTAATTACGAGTTGTAATATGATATAATGTTTAATAGCATAGAGTAGACTGCTCAACACGATATTATAAAATATACTGTCTAACAAAAAAAAAAAAAAAAAAAAACAAAAAAAAAAAATCGCCCTAAGTATTTTTCAAATTTTAATTAAAAAAAAATATCGAACTGATCCCCGGAGATCGAAAACGACTCCTTAAACATGTGATCACTCTACCCATATCTCCATTAACAAACATGAGTTAGTCGCTAGCTTTTTATTAATGTATATAATAAATACATATAATAATAATAATAATAATAATAAATACAGAATATAATAAAAAATCATCATTAATTATAATAAAATGAATAATAAACTACAAAATAGTAAAGAAATAAAATAACTATATAAAATAATGAGATATAAAAAAAATATTAATATTGCACTCATTGCACTGCAACTGAGAGAAAATAATATAATTTATATTTAATATTTATTCATATCATATCTAAGAGAGACTGAGTCCATAAATTATAGGCTTAATTTCAACCTACAATCATAAATTAGAAACTAATCTTACTAAAAGTTAAATCCATGCTTTAAATTTAAGTCTATGATAACTATAATACATCTATACGTACCTATCACCACTCTATCCTATTGGTGAATCTAGCTCTTACTACCAATATACTAATAATATAATATAAGAGCTGCTTTCGAATTAAATTTTGAGAAAAAACATACATATAAAGTGTAAACGATGCGATTTCATCTAATTTAAGCCCTCCTATTAGATCTTAAAAGACCTTCAAAAATGCGCAATATATTCTACCTAATGTAGGAGTATTCAAAATTACTTACAAAATCTAATATTGTAAATATTCAATAACAGTATCACTTTGCAATCATACACATAACATACTTAAAATACCAGTATATTGGAAGCATAAAGTCCCATTACTTACATTAGTTTAATAACATTCACAGTATACAGTAATTACATATTGAATACATATCATATTAGTTAATTCATTTCATATATTACAATTAGGCGAAAAACACTAAATTAGCTAATCAAATAAATGCTCTACTGGGTTCTAACTAGTTTTGTTTTACCAAATACATATACCATGCACAATACTTTTTCCCATTTTCCAGGGAGGGTAAGTGCTCCCTCTTGCCAAACTGTGGGGGTGCCCATGTCATTGACACTGACACTTGCTCTCGTGCCACTTAGGCTAGAAACAATTCATACTTGGAATAGAATAAATATAACTTGCGAATTTTTATTCAGCTCGGAAACGTTGAAGGATATTATTCAAAAGAAAGAAAAAAAATAAATAAAATAAATAATTTAAAATTTAAATTAATAAACAAATTTAACAAAAAGAATTAATAGTAATAATAATAATTTCAAGATATGAAATGATAGGAAGCATAAGGAAAGTGCAAAACCTAAAACAAAAGCCGTGTTCCAAGTCCCATCACCGCCCACACGCCCGCCCTACGTCAGCCCTCGCTGATTGCCTGCCACCACTGATAAATCTCTTTAGCTCTCCTTTCCTCCTACAACCAATAAAGCCATGTCCTATATAATATCTATCAATCTCTCTCTCTTTCAAATTAGAACCTTATCAGTATAACCCCTATAGGATCATATTCACTATATTATATCTTTTGCAGAAAATATCAGAGCTTCTATTTCCTGTGATAAGACGTCATTCAGTGCGGTAGTACAAGCGAAATAATAATAAAAATTGTAATATTAATTATTTATAATATCACACTACTGTGTATGTCAGTATAAATCTATACTCTCTGCTAATGGTCAATACATCTCGTGAAAAACACCAATACAACAGCCAATACTTTCTGATTCTCGAGCCTCTAATCCCCAATATCATATCTAGACAGAGAAATAATTCTCATTCAGACTCATATATTCTGCGACCTGTGTCCACGAAGCAATGGCTCTCTGCAATTTTTTAATCTCTTCTATATAAAGTCAATCTCTGATTCTCACTCAAGGAACCACTATCACACTGTGCGAAAGCATATCGAGTGTTCCGACCAGAGGCTTTCTATGATATATTTAACGAGGAACACAAGAGCAACATTCTACATAAGGATCAGTTATCAGAGAGAAGATCACGGTATATTAAATTAATGTATTCAACCTGTTTATCTATCCACCCATAAATCTCAGTCTGCTCCTCTCAGAGACTAAAATTATATTAATCACTATTATGAATAATGCGAGATAGAATAGAACAACTAAGCTAGCGTTGGGATATCTACACAAGAAAACTACCATGCGAGTGGATAACGTGATTTATTTTATGTGAATACTTGTTATCACTATAAAAAGAT
The DNA here is from genome assembly GCA_015478945.1 of Trachelipus rathkii. Taxonomy (NCBI): domain Eukaryota; kingdom Metazoa; phylum Arthropoda; class Malacostraca; order Isopoda; family Trachelipodidae; genus Trachelipus; species Trachelipus rathkii. Next base: position 34,915 of record JABUQX010104144.1, read on the forward strand.
ATAATGGCTATTTAAGCTGCTTATATAAAGTTAGATTAGAAGTCTTTTAAATCACTAACGAAACGAACCAGATATTATAATTTCTGCGAGTATGTCCCTAGATTATTACTCCTACCTCATGTGCACCCGCGTCCACTAGTAGAAGAGCGTTAACACAGTACAAATATTAATATTTTCCACTAGTCTCTATATAATCTTTGCAATATCACAACATAGATCAATTGAGAATTTGAATAACACACTTGCTAAATGTATATTGATATCTCTACATATACCATAATAATTTAGATCATATCACATTATACCCAACCATACACGATGCACACCGGTTAATCCACATATACATCACAATATATCTAGACCTTAAAATCTTTATACTCTAATACATTGATAGCTCATAATTACTACATTTGAGCTAATCTTAGTGAGACTAATATCCTTTCATACATTAGACTATTATCCTAACTTTATACTGATATTTATTTTGAGATATTAAGTTTATTAGAGTAAGAGTCATAAAAAAAAAATTATGAATTATAATTTTCCTATGCCATAGACGAGATCTTCCATAAATTAAAAATTTAGATTTACTCATCAATAATAAAATACTACATAATAATTCTTTATTGAGATTTTATAAAAAAATATAACATATTATAATTTCAAAAAACAAACTCTGTTTCGAAAATTTCACTATCTCAAATAACATATAATATAATTGGCATCTCTTGCACATTTTTATGTATAACTATAAATTTCATATTAATAGCTTTTTTATTAACCAAATGACTCAACACTTATCTTTTATGTTTTGATACGTAAAACTGAGATAGATGTTAGAAAATATCAGTCTTGAGTGAAATCATAAATCCATTAGTACTGGCGAATTTCTCACTTCCTAAAAAATTCACAATTCACAATAGCTTCTGTATAACAGACATATTTCATTTGTAATTATAAATACTCAAAAAATATATTTATTATAGACAAATTATATATATATACTAAAATATAAAAGAATGTATAGAGAGATCACTATTGAGAGAAAAGTAGAGACATTATGGATGCGAGAGATTAAGAAGAGAGGATAATCATACATAACCTGTGTGTGAGCTTTGAAGATTAGATTAGAATTTGAGAAGTAGCGAATAAACATAGTTTTGGTGCGAACATAGCTGACTGCTTTTAAATATAAGGATAGAGGAGCTCGATCGACTAACCATAACAAGATCTCGTGTTCTCTCAGAGTTCTCAGAGACATGTTAGACCTAATAGTAACTTATAAATAACGAGCTAATGCAAAATACTTGTCTTCTTTATAACAATAACACTCATTGGTAGGAGAATAGGCGCAGAGACATAAATTCAAATATCAGTAGATATAAGTTTTTCACTATATACGAAAGATAGCTGCAAATTCTATTTATATATATGTATAATCGCAGACAGCCAGACACCGACTTGAGATATGAGAAATAATAATTAAACATTATAAATAATATCGATTATACCCTGTAAATCACATCTAAGCAACTGATTTAGACTCATATAGGACTCAATAAGTCTATAAATACGATAGTTCAAATATTAGCAGACGTATATCTCTTTTCGCATTATTTATATAATTAATAAAATAAAAATAACATTAAAACAGGTAAAAGATTAGATCTCTAGATGTCAGCATATGATAAAGACAAAATAAGAGTGTTCATTCTACACATCATTATGATCTCATTCACACTCAGAGCGAATCTAGTCACATTAAAAGGATAATAACTAAATATATATTTAAATAAGACGTTACTGCATTAAATAACTACACTAATAAATAATATCACCAATAATAATAAAAATAATAAATTTAAAAAAATAATCCAATAATTGGAAAGGATAATTAAATCATTGTATTTCAATCACTTCAAAGTCAGAAATCTAAAAAACAATTATTATAAAATGATTATTGTGGTGAATAGTATAACCCTGTCATTCAAGAACATAAATAATAAATTCTGCAAATCCACAAGATTCACTATATGTTATATACTTTACTGTTTTTAATACACACGCATGTTTGTCCTATCTAATGAAATTATGTATTCTAGTCACTTATATCATTTGAAAAATATATCAGAAAAATAATGTAATTAATAAGATCTCTATATTATTTATAACTGATTAAATGACTATTTATAAGTAACTATTTGTACCTTATTTTTAATAATCAAATGATAGAATATTACGGCAGAGATATATGGATTGAGATATGTTTCTTTAAATAAATGTATTTTGAGGTATTTTTCACCATTTAAAATAAATATATATTAACATTTTAGTCAGTATAGTAAGAGGCACTTTGACACATTTTACTATGATATTCACTCACTATTTCTACTAGGTAATATCACATATACATCAATTTTATTTAAATCATCTATTACAGAGAGATCCACATAACTATTGAATACGGGTAGTATATTATTATAGATCTGTTCTCCATTGTCTCTCTCATACTCACAGCTATATATCATATAGAACATAGATATGAGAGAACTGATACTACTATACATGTATATTTGAGTATATTGGAATAGATAATTTAGTGAGATGTAGAAAATCCAATAATATACATCAAGGAATATGATAGAGCGTTTTTATACATACTATCTTAACTATAATGGTCAATTAGAAGATAGCAAAATGAGTCTATTATTTGACTCAGATTATATATATTATATATATTATAAAATTATAATATATTAATATATATATATATATATCACATATATATATATTATATATAATATATAATATATATATTATATATATATCATATATATATATATATAATATATTATAATATTAATATTATATATATATTTTATAATATAAGTTAATATAACTTTTTAATATATATATATATATAATATATATATACTAATATATATTATATTAATATATAATATATAATATACATCAGTTTATCTCTAACGTCATATTGAGCGTGTCTCCTTTCACTAAATATATATTATAAAAATTATATTCATGGCTATGAACAGCCAGATTATTTGTAAATTATAAAGAAATTATTAAAAAAATCACATTTATATAGACCTATATAATAAATTTAGCCAATTTAAATCCATCCCTTTAAACGATGTCCTTAAGATCCGTTTTTATATTTTTAAGCAGAAAAAACCTCTCAACATTCAGTGAATAGGAGGCAAAGCCTGTAATTGTGCAAGAGGCAACTTGCAAAATTTAGGGATACAATTGATGCTCTTTAACTGATAACTTGATTTCGGTCGATTTCAATTATTACACTATAATCTAAATAGTACAATAATGGATATTTCTACACATATTATATTATTTTACACTAAAGAGAGTAAAGATATTTAATAGAGATAAGAACATAGCTATACTATTATTTAGCCTAGTAGATTGTCTTTTTTAGTTTTTTCAATCGCTTCTGCATGCTCCAATTTTTTCCCATTATCTGGCAAATGTGAACTTCTTCATCTCATCTGACAAAATCCTATTGATAACACATAGAAAAAAAGAAACATAGGTGGAAAAATAAGGATAAAACGTATTCTTCAACGGTAATTTAAACGTCTTTTTATGTTTGATAGTGTTATATTCATTTTAAGTCCTATTGATCGCGCATGACAATCACTAGTATGTAAATATATTAAAGAATACTATAATAATAACGACATTGCAATAGCAATATGGACTTTATTAAACAAATAAATGAAATTAATTTATACAGGTGGAGAATACTCCTCATATTTCATGTCATTAATACTGACAATAGTCCTGATAATATGCCTACCACATAGTATAAACTATTTTTCATGGAATTTAATTATTGTGATTTGCTAAATACCGTATCTTATATAATAAAATTTCATGCAGTGTCATATGATATCTTACATGATTGAGTAATATATTTTATTTATGTTGTAAGATATAGTGTTTTAATAATTCTTCGTATTAGTGTATTTCGTATATTGTTTCCCACACTGACTGTCGGAGATGAGAGAAAGTTCAGAATGATAATACGTATACTATATATAGATAGCAGCCATATACAATATATATTACTACTATAATATGCTAAATCTTTAGTTGCAAGAATTGCACCTTATATTACACTGTGTATGACAGAGCAATAGTTAACATCAGGTAGCGTTGCGCCGACATCGATCAACTTCATACTCAAAATATTAGCCTCACTCTTTGCCTAGTTAACCTTCAATCTTTACGATGATCCTCATATATAAGTATATAGGAGAGTATCGATTCAATGCTGTATTGAGCTATATCTGTTCTCTGCCATTGCACCTTATAGTATATATTCTGTGGCTTACTAGAGAATAGAGTGTTGGTCATGAAAAACGAGTCAATTTTCTGGCCTCTGCTCATGCGCTATAAGAGTAAGTAACCTTACACTCATTTTACTACTCAGTTGATATAATTGATCCAAGCACGACTGTGTGATGCGAATACTCTCGGAACATAAGCTCTTGGTATCCATAGTTTTACTCAAAGGTTTCTATGAGCTGAGAAACACAGATCTACTGTATTCTCTCGTTTGCGACTTTCTCCTATTACTCACACTGACGATGTTAATAAATTATCCTATCTCGCCTCTATGCTTTCTCATCTCAACTATTTCATACGAACTGATATCATTGTATCTATTGATCGCTATTCTGTAATGCGTAATAGAGTCTATATTTCAGATCTCTAGTTTATGTACTCTCGACAATCTCTTGAGAGAGGTTACAGTATACCGGATTGATTTTTCAATCCATTGCGGACCTGTATAAAATTATCCTTCACATGAGCGTGTTATTGATTACTTGTAAGAAGGGTGGTTGGTTCGTAGATTTCCGCATTTTCCTTTTAATGGGTGGCGAATTAAACAGACTGCTCGGATTGAAGTTTTTCACCTGCAACACAAAGTGACGATTTACTTGTTCTAATATTGTGTTACAAAAAAACTTGCCTTTATAATGGGGATCTAAGTAAGTGAATAGTATGAAGGTCATAAATCTTCACAGAACCAAAGCACGCTAAGAGAGATGTTGAGTTTTCTTATGTTCTTATTTTCACACACTACGATTCCTAATCTTTAGATTCCAGAACCTCATTTTATCTAGTTTGATTTATCTGTTCGCGAGACAATACATTCCTTAACTATGAGTGATATGCAGACAAACTCAATCTTACGCAGACATTAGCGCATAGAGGAGGTGTAATGATTCCATTTTTAAATGTCAGCAATATAGCGCTACCTCTTATAGTGACTCAATCTTTATACAGTCAGCATTTATTAATTTATTGTTATATATACTCTCTCATGTGCTGCTAATAGATACACATCTATTAACAATATGCTCTTCTCGAGTCTAAAGGGACATCTCCATTTCTAAATCTAATGCTACTCCAAAGTTGGCATCATGCATTCTCACACATCCTACAGGTATGCTAAAGTTTTATTATAAAATAAAATATGCTGTATCAATAGATCTATCTTACCACTATACACTATCATACACTCAAATACTAGTACTATTGTACACCATATTGCCCAATAACATGAGACATAGAGACTTGTATTATTGCAAACATTAAAAATTCATCTGTGTATCTCGATTCTCTTTCGTGTAAATTATAGCAGGATGTTTTTCTCCTGCACTACTACCTTTATGATATCACTCATTTCTTTATAACATTACAGAGTGAGCAATGTCTGATGATGCGTTTTAATTCGCATTAATTTAATAAGGGAGTCCATATAATAATGTATTTAGTACCTATGATTAACTGAGTAGTTAGGTATAGACTTATATATTGATGCATAGATATCGAGAACTAGACTGTTTTATCCCATCAACTGTGTTAATCTGTAGTAATATTGAAATGAAAGTATTATTTAAATACAGAGTTGAGAGTATAAGTATATATATTCAAAATACATGAGGTTGTTTATCGAGAGATTTTTTGTTTAGTTGATACATGATATTTTTCTATATACTTATTAAATACTTATTAAATATAAAATTGTTCATGCTAGGAGAGGACATACCGATTACTCCTTTATTGATATATTATCAGAAAGTAATATAAATACATATCATAAACAAATCTGAAAAAAGAGAATATATATATATATATATTATTATATATATAACCATTGCGTCTTGACTTCTAGGTAATGAACATTAATAATGTAACAGAAGTGCAAAATCGAAAACGGCTTATATCATTCTTGCGTAATTTTACCCTTCCTTATTATATATATTGCTTTGGTACTTACTATGGGTATATACCCACATTAGAAAATCTAGTAGCCATAGGTCGTACCTCTTTTTAGCTAGTTCATATTACACACAACCTATTTCATTATCACACGGAGTAGACCTCCGAATCACAAACACACATACTTTTATAAAACATATATAATATACAATATATATTTAGCAGAACTTAACATATTTATCCATATATACGTGTACTGAGGGAGAATAGATATACTCATTAGTCATATGTTCGCGTGTCGTAGAAGCGATAGTTATAAAGTGACATTGTTAAGTTGAGTATGCTACTACACTATCACACTTATTCTGGCCGGATGCTAATTATCACATAGCTATAAATATAAAGACGTGACTCAGAGCCTGAGTAAGATGTAACCTACTATCCTATCGGTACTAATATGTTAATGAGTCATACGGTTAATATGAATGTCCAGTAGGAATATAATAAATTATATTAGAAGAGAAGAGTAGAATTAGAGGTTAATGATGTATTATAGTGATTGAGTGGTAATGCTATAGACTTATAAGTGATAAGAATGATAGAAATTGAGCGTGTAATTATGATATGTTTGTGGCTGCGAAGAGCTGTTGGATGTGACATCCTCTTTTTTTGCGGCGTCGTACGTAAGGAATTACGCGCCGGCGCACAGATGCGCGTTACAAATTTCGCTTACATCCGAACTGCATGGCGTGCGCGGCTCACAAGATCGCCGACCATATAATTGTTCGTCGTGATCTCGTCTCTGAGCGTGAGATTGCTCCGAGCTCACCAGATCTCCTGTTAGAAGGTTTAGCCGTATGTCGCTAGCAGTAACATTAAACGCTGAGGCTCTCGACGCTGCTATCCACTCAAACGTTATAGCGCTCCGGCTCCCGTCTCCCGGCCCGGCTTCCGCAGCCGCGTGCTGCACTCAGACGAATAGTAATCATAGTATATAGATAGTATTATCATATAATTATAGTGTTGGTAACTCATAATTTGATATTATAGATCAAATAAGTAATGATATATATATATATATACAGGTACTTTTGAGGGGCATAACGTAAGATATAATAAGAAATTGATTATAAGATGAATATGATATTACGTGAGTAGAGATAAGAGGTAATGTGTAGTTAATTTAATAAACATTTTCACAAATAATAAAAATTATTCATATTTATCCTAGAGATAGATATATATATAGTTATAGATGTATCAGTAGAAGAAATATATCATGAGATCGTAAATAAAGTCTGATAAGAGAGAGACATATATATAGTTTGAAGATGGATGAGAATCTTAAATCAGATTAAGGATGTATTGGATTAATCGTGAATCCATTAAGTTATTTATTATAATAAGTATTAAGTTAATTGCTTGTGAGTAATTATAGTGAGAGAAGTAAATCCAGAGTAAATTAGAGATTAAAACATGAGATTTATAGATGAACCAATGCATGTAACTATATATATAGAAAAAAGTATTATAAAATATGAGCTTCAATAATCAGCTAACAGTGAGATACAAGTAAGTAATACGATCATATCTGCGACGCACAAATTATAGGGAAGCCTTAAGTATTAGTCAATAAAAGTTAAAGTAAATGTGCTAATAGAATAAAGATACAGGATGTTGAGTGATATAAGAGTAGTATTCATAATGAGGTTAAATAGTGATAAAAAAATAGGTGTTGTGAAATTTTGTGCTAATATACAATGTATTACGGTACTCATAGAAACTATGCCTGACTATATATAAAAAATAAATAAAGACTAAATATTGTATCGTAGGTAGGTATAATTAGGTAATGATAACAATTTGACAGTAGTGAGGTGTGAATGGACTATATACCGTTAAGATATGAGAGCTCTTTGATGGAAGTCACTCAGATAGGTATTAATAATGTAAGAATAAGGTATGAGAATCTATCACAGAATAGGATATATAGAATTGACTTATGTAATCACTGATTAGATAATGATAATAAAGGTAGATATGAGTAAGGATGGAACACGAGAAATTCATCCATTATAATGGCTGTATGAAGATAATGTGAGAGTTAGAGGAATATGTGACGTGATTATGATAGGTGAGAGAAGACTATATAGATTTTTCCATATATATATATACATATATATATATTTTATGAAAGCATATTATATTATTGAGTCAAGTCAGAAGTAGTGGATAGATTAGATACATAGATAGCGATATATGAGTATTCGATAACCTTAGATGGAATAACTGTGAAATGATCTATAGATATAATGGCGAGTTGTATTATGAATGGAATTCAGAATGATTGAGTATAAAATAAGTATCTATATTATGATGGTATACAAATATTTACCAGGTTAGTGAGGTAGAGAGTCTAAAGTTCTTATTAAGGAAGGGATAAGAACTATTGAGCTATAGTATATATATATATAGGAATATAATATTTTGAGATGTTTGGTAGTGAGAATAATTATTGAGTGTAAAGTATAACATCGATGATGACTAGCGAGAGTGAGTGAGAGATGGACTTATAATTAGTAAATGATCAAGTGATTTATAGAATATAGTAATATGAATGTTAGAATCAATAACCTCCTGAAAAAAATGATCAGTAGAAATGAAAGAGAGAAGAAGAACTAATTGTATTTAGGTTTATGATTTAACTAAAAGCGTGTAACAGATTAATTACGGGATACTTATCTGTGAGATGGAATTCATAAGTATTATATAAATAGACGATAGTTACTAGCTAGTGGTGGGATCGATGTATGATTGGAGATGTTGTGTGTGATTGGTGTTATGTGTGTTATGATTGTGTATGCGCGCGTGAGTGCTGGTGGTGGCGAGTATTTGTATCATTATGGAGGCTAAGTTGATTAAATTTATGTACTCGGAGCTGCGAGCAGCGTGATATTAATTAAGATAGGTACGTTGTAGTTAATAACCAGATATTTCCTATCTAAAGTAGCTAATATAAAACATATAATATAAAAATATTTCAGCACGAGTATAATCAATATATAATAGTAAAATAACATAAAGTCTACAACGGTTTTTATTAAACTAAAATTTAATGTGTACCCACGAGGTGAGTAAAAAATCAATACCTAAATCTCAGAAGAAGGTTAATGATAATAGTTTTATGGTAGGAGTTGGCGAGCACTGAGATCCTGAGGTGTATAATCATAATATTAAATCTAATCTGGCATTTGATATATAATAACTGCTTGAAAATTAAGAAATAAATAGCCTGAAAATTTATAGATTGTAAAAGATTTCCGATTTCATATTTTTTACATTACTAATATTCTAAATGTAAATACTCCATTATATATTTCCCACATAGTATCTCATTATTAAATTCCATCTATATGATATTAATATAGATGTATTCTTAAGACTAATAATATTAAGTATTTACATCTCAATAAGATGACTAAAAGACCTTTCAATGGTACTTGTTTAAACACGGTTAGCCACCAGTTCAATTGTAAAACAGACAGTTTTATATAATTGAAGTGAAAAACGAGGATTGAGCTCTTTAAAATGACATTCAGTAAGTTTCAAGTCTTATCAAATACATTGACTTTTTACATTTTTTTATCCAGCCACTCCGTGCTATCAAAGTCACATTATGAAAATTGAATTTCTTTGAGAGTCATTTGTTATATTTCAAACGAGATATTGCTTAGATTGTCACATTAGATAGGTACAAGAGTACATAGGGTGATAATTAAGCTGTTTTTATTATGAGTAAACTTATATGCTATCCACAACATTGCTATGATTGGAAAAAAAATTTTAATCGCTATAATACGTCTCTACTTAGACAATTGCTCATCCTCTATTAACATGAGATTAGCTCAGGTTCGAAGAAAGATTATCACGGCAGTTTATCTTAGTTTTGCAATAGCCTACAGACCAACACTGCACAGTTACTGGCATCTATTCCTAATATCCTAAATTCATGCAAAATTACAAATGTCATCGCCAAATAACCCCGAATATAGAACTAGAGGTAAAAAATAGGAAAAGTATTCAGGAAATGCTAATATACTATATACGTAGGCTAGTCAGAAATATTGAGTACAGAGTTAGTCAATTGCGAGTCTAAGGAAACAATAAACGAAGTAAGGATTGGTGAGTAAGCAGTAAAGATGAACTATTTATTTGATAACGTAGTATTGTACATCTAACATCACCTACGCGTCCTAATAGTATAGTAAATGTATACTAGAAATAATGAAAGTGCTTTATATAATAATATATCACTATATCGATAATATAGACATGATACTTGAGTGTCACTTAAATAGGTCTCTATATACGTGTTTTAACAAAAGTCTTTATTATTTGCTACTACATATAATATTATATACACATACCTATACCGGTATTACTAATACGGATAATTACCCTGATTAGATAACTATAAACTACTTATAGATGAGTTAACTCAGTACCTATTAGTGATCACGAGTGAGTACTACAATATTTCACGAGCTGAAGGGTTACCATAATAGCAACGCGAAAACACTGATAGTACTTTAGCCAGGAAAAGCTTTACTTTAAAATAAAATTTTACTCCACATATATATAGTACTAGAATCAGAAATAGCCAATCTTATTTTAATGTGTATATTTTTTCTTCATTTGCTTATATATAATTTATTATTAACAGAGGACTGAATTGATTATTGCCGGTGGTAACACAAAATTATTGGCGGTGTTCGCCAAAGCACTTTGAATAAATTCTTTGTAGTTTATGTTTAATTTTGTTTATCTAAATATATTATTTATATTTAAAACTAAATCGTTTATAGAGAGAATGGCAAAATCTTATTACTATTTTTAAACTTTAATAGATTATATTATATTAAGTCCAATTTGTGGACATTTCAAGTGAGTCGAGGGTTCTCTTACTCAGTTCATCATTATAATTATTATATCACCGTGAATCGAACTCATTAGTTGGTAGGTTACTAATTATTATCCTATTCTCTCACTCTATTATTATCCATGGTGATGGAGTTCTACTTCGAGTGTGAGTAACTCTACTTCAGTTCTTATTTGTAATTTTATTGTGGATTCATGTAGTGCACGGAGTGTATACCTATTTCACACTCGTGATTACCTCTACATCCACTACGCCGGGGTAATTAGAGCGTTAACACTTAACATTACACACTCCCCCTGTGCGCTCGGAACATCGTGTTGATATGACCAATCTAACTTGTGCTCTAATCATGTATATATTATAATATTAACTATGAGTATAATATAAAGTACTCTTTATATAACACGCCCAAAACGTTAGGGGGCTTTCGCGAGCAAGCACATGAACGGTAGAAAAAGAATATGGGTGAGACGAGCAAAATACCCGTAAGGGGAGGGCGAGGAACCCGCGGCGACTATCACTCATAAATGAGGCTATACAGAGGCGAGGTGAGTTCGCGCGAGCCAACCTATGCACCATAAGGATGTGTGCGTATATAAGCGCTATATTAACACACTGATTACTCAGAAGCAAGAAGTATCAGAACCTCACAGTATAATATTGTAGCTCGGACTACACATTCCGAGTAGGAGATGCTATATCACTACAAGTTATGTGAAAAAACATAATAAAAAATAAAATTATTAAACTCGCAAAACCCATAAAGAATATTCATCACGATAAAAAAATAATTATAAGCTGCGTTATCTTGCGTAATATAAAAGTATGTTCACACGAATAGAGAATTGATTTTTTATTTTCAAGATGTCGGTGTTTTATTATTTATTCTTATACATTCAATTTTCATATATACCTTTATAAATATACAGCTTGAGATATTTCTTGAGTGTGTGCTATTAATCACTACAATGATTTATAATCACTTCATCACAACTCAACTTTACTTCTCTATATAATAAACTTTCACTCAAATTGATCGTATGTACCAAGACTAATAGTTAATATATTCTTACTCACTCACTCCTACTCTGTATATATCGACTATTTCACACTATCATTTATACATCAGAAATATTATATGTGACAATAAAAGTGAGGTTATTTGGCACCTTGCCCATGGAAGTAATAGAATATTTGAAATAATTATCTTCATATAATAATCGGACCACTGTCTCTAGAAATGCAGTATCTCCTTCCATTATATTATATTAAATTTCATCATTATAATTTATATTTTATTATTTATATATATATATAATATAATATATGAAGTGATGGTGAATAATACTATATATATATACATATATTAACTATATATGAGAGTGATATATATAATTAGTATATATTAGTATATTATGATATTAAACTATAGATTATTATACTAAAATATAGTATTATAATACATACACTATACACTACTTAATATTATAGTATATAATAGTATATAAAGTATATATAAATATATAATATATATTAATATTTATGTTATATAAAAAAGTATATATTATATATATACATATAATCATATTTATATAATAATAATATATATATATATAATATGCTATAATTATATATATTATATATATATATACTAACATATATAATAAATATATATATACATACAGAGATAGGAGGTCACATCGTTATCAATAAATTGGAGATATGACGTACACGTTACTTAGCACGTTACTTGAGATAAAAGGGAGAAGCATTACTCTGTTACATATTGATATACATTTTTAAATATGTCTAGTATTGAAAGACGTATGTGTTTTTAAAAGTAAGACATCTATATATGAGTTTACCATCTAATAATACGTTATACATATATGTGATAACCGCGAGAGTATTGACAGTGTAACGCGTTTACTTATTCGAGTCATATTTCAATTCAGGCTTAATAGTAGCTAATTATAATATATATATATATCACTGATTATTATTGGTACAATGATATCGATCTAACAGAGAATCATGATATTTTACACTCACGCTGATAATAAGATCTATATAATGATATTATAATATTATCATGAGATTAACCACACACACCTTATACAAGTTATATATTGCTTAATAATTATATTAAATAATAAAAAATAACAAAATTATTATAAAATATATTTATATATATAAGATAAATTTATAAATAATAATACTACTACTACTAAATTATATAATATATTTTAGCAAATTATTTATGTTCGAAAATGCCATATAATAGATATCATATGACTATATACAAATAATCAAATAATAGAAAATTTACAATTATATTATATTTATTATTATATCTCATTTTATTAAGATATGAGTGAGAGAGCTGAGTATGTGGTATTAGAGAGAATATATATACTTACTGCAAAGTGACTTGAAACTGCAATATAGTTTTATACTGGGGAGAGTTAGTTTGTGATGTAAATACCAGTTAAGTATCTTATCCATTATAGTGTAAATATAATCAGACTTATAATGTTATATTATTAAAATAATTTAACACGTAGAGATTATCGACAATAGCTCTACCGGGAGTATCAACATGTAAAAGACATCAATATATTCTCTTCGCTGAGGAATTAAGCGATCTTTGTTTGAGAAGCCTAATATTGGTGTATTATACTATAATTTAATTAGACATGCATAAAGAATTAATAAGAAGTATGAATACTAATAAATATTAATAATGATAATGTTATTAATCAATAAAATTGGCGATAATGGGAGAATTCAAGTTAGGGTAATAAATAATAATAATAAATAATAATCAATAAATAATAATAATAAACATTAAATATAAATGAGAGAACCAACACATTTATTAAATAAGATCTAAAAATAATATATGAATAAACTATAACTCCCGTCAAATACAACGTGTACCATAAAATGATATATATTAACATTAATAATTATAAACTCAAATTAATTCCAATCAAAATTCTCAATAATTGAAAAATAAATAATCCGTATACATACTAATAATAGTGAAATAATATAATAATAATAAATCTAGAAAATATTAAAAATAATTAATATAAAGTGAGAGTCCACTATTTATACCAGTTTAAAGCATATTAAATCCAGCTTTAACACTAATCCGACTTAACACTTTTTTGTAACATAAATAGTAAAAGAAAAAAAAAAGAGTTATAGATTGAGTAGAGTAAAACCATAAGGACTTTCTCTTTATTATAGCATATAAGTATATTTACATTTAAAACATAACATCACAAAAGTTACTAATCATAAGAAATGAATTTTAGACCAAGAAGGAGCCGGAGAAATGGAACTCTTTGGAGGTGATGTGACCCGCAAAGGCTGAGTAACCTTTCTACAGGGGCCGAGGAAGGTAGTGGAGTATTGTCAGAGTAACAAGACTTTGTTTTTTTTAAAAAAACAGGGATACCTATTAAGTGACACAGAGATCTGTCTTTATCCGTAAGGTATTTAAGCACTTCTATTTCTAGTTCATCCTTATTTAATGACGCGGATTGATGTAGAGTGACGAAACTCGTTAGTGTCTCAATGAGTTAAGTTACAAAGACAGTGGGAACAAGTAAATGTATCTTATGCTAAACTGTCGTAGAAAAGGGTTGGAGGTCCATGCTCCATTCACCATTAAAAATAGAAAAACCTAAGCATAAATAAAACTAACATTTCTCGACACACGGAGGTTAAAATTATTCATATTACATGCAAATTTTAATATTATCGTCTAACGGCTATCACCATTATCTCGGGCATTATATAGGCGAGACTCAGTTTTGGATTTTTGTGATTACGATTAGAGAATAGACTGCAGATAAAACTGCAGTGTTGGACCGAGCTATGCAAACTAAGAACACTTAGACCGAAATCTAACTCATCGAGTACTCTCCTGTATAGCTAATGAACTGAATATATAGCAGGACATGAAGCATGCTAACGCAGAGACGTATTACGCGTTATAATGTATTTTGTCCAACTCCATCTAGGGTCAATCTGTTGGATACGAGCAAGTAGCCATAAAGAAACAGCTTATCAACACCTTGTAGCCTGCCTATCTAATGCAACACAGCAATTCGTTGCAAGATGATCTAAAAAACATTGGTATCACATCTTCAAAAAAAATTAAAGTTCAATGAACTAATTTCTTAAAATATGACTATTATGAAAGATAGGATAATGGATATAAAAATGAACAAAAACAATAACAAGTGCTGATTTTGGACATATGGATAACCCCGAAACCTCGGGCTTCGGGTGCAGAGCTGTCACTGTTAAATGCCGATGGTGGGGAAATTGCCTTATTAACCAAACTCCCGTCCTGTACTTTCGTATCACAGTTACTCACTAATTTCTTTAGCAGTTACGTTGTCTGTATAGACCTTTTGAACTAGTTTATCTTGATCACAAGATCCACTTCTCCGTGGCCCCACGTCCTCGCGTATATAAGAGAGATAAGATGCCCCAGTGAGATATTCGTAGCCTCCTACCATTATTAGACAGCTCGTATTGAAGAAAGCAGTATCTTTATAATAACTTTGGGCGAGAGAAACCACACCAGAAAAAAGACTGCTTGGCTTACCAACTTGCGCACAAAATGAAGTTTGCAACTGAAGTAATTCAGATTAAACTCTTAGTGAAAGTAAAATGACGAATGGAAAATCAATGTAATTGCGAAAACCTCGACTGAAATTACAAGAGTCTAATGCCAGTTCAGCACCTGTTCATGTTGACACATCAATTACGTTTGAAATACGGTCAGATCACCTCGATTGCCTTCTCTGAGTTCATAACTGGCACACGGTTCTCTCTTATCTCCATCCACATTAATTCAACTTTCCTCTTCTCTCAAATAGTGGCTTCCATCGAGACTCTTTACTTTTTCAGACATCCTCACCACGTGAGACTCCGGAGCGAGCTATAAATAACATTTCTTATACTGTACTTTTACATCAACTCTTGTCTGAGCTTCTTATCATCAGATATCCTTCTCGTGGTACATTCTCCGAGCTACTAAAAATTATACTGGCAGCTAAACGGACAATCATTTACTTTACTTATTCACTCTATTTGTTACTCTTCTCGTATTAGGCTTCTTTTGTATAATTAGTTGATTTGAGTATAACTCTGGTCTTCACGCTTTTCAACCTATCACACTCACACCCTATACATACTGCTGCCCCTTCTAATCAGTCTGTAAAACAGCTTCTACTAAGATAAAAGTGCTATACAGTAAAGCAAAAAGAGAGAGAATATAAATGCAAATAATCCAAACTTATAATAGCATACCTTATATGCACATAAACCCTACTCTCCTCTATAAAGTAACAGCAACAGGGCGATCTATCACCGTCCACTCACTAACACAAAAGCACAACCACCACACGATAGTACAAACCAGCGACCACGACACACACACACACCCCGTCATATTATTATCTTATTATCAAAGATACAATATGAGTGTAAAATGAAATCAATTAAATTATTCATCTATTTATTACGGTGAATGACGTAGTTTAAGTGATGAATCTACTAGTAATTTGGTAATTTCTATATACAACTAATATATCTTAATATAATACTATATTATAACACATTAATATATTTGAGATAACAAACTAATTTTATAAACAACTATCATTATCTTAACTTACTCCCTAAAGCTAAATAACCATCCAGTTGGTATTCAAAAATTGTATAATATACTTTAACAATCCTTCAATTCATTTGAAAATCAATAATAAATATTAAATATCGATATAATTTATTATCACTCAAATACTAATTTCTCATGACTATCCTATAATAATTTTCACATATAAATAAATGTAGAAAATTTCACAATATATTATAATCAAATGCATATTATATACTTATGTATATAAGTAAGTATAATAATAATTCAAATAAAATGACATATAAAATACCAAAAATATGAATTTTAAAACATATTAATTATATACTACCCTTTATCCATTAATATGTATCACTAAAACGTTAAGTATAATAACTATTTCTATTATAAAAAAACACCATATAAAACAGTATTATCTATATAACACAGATTAAAATAACAGTTCAATAAAACGACCATATATATATACTAAATCTATGACTTAAATTAAACAAATAACCTAGTATATGCATTTTCCATAACTTTTACAAGTACTAACCGATTTCAGGTCGGCTTAACTCTTATTATAAGTAACTAAAATCTATTATAATACTTAACGTGACACTGTAATCACATGTATATATATACCTTTCTTTAGCATTATTTAATATGTGACCTTTCACATTTATGTATCAAGATTACTTTCCCGTGGACCTATACCACGTCCTCTACGAAAGATGAGAAAGAGCGCCCAGATTCGTTACCCACCATGTAATACTGGATAATATCACTCACTTTATCCTATATCATAATTAACTGGTGAAACCCTGGTCAAAAATCCGAATCTGAGATCACCGTCCCTCCCTATCAATGACACAAGAACAGTTTAGGGAATATATATGAGGCACCCCTATGGACCTCTTATTCTCACTGGATTCAATAATCACTGACGTGATTTTTATTATATCAGAGTTACCCATTAACAGTTAAGTCCACGTCTCCGACGGGATATCTACTTAACTTCCTGATTGACTTCAAAGTACTCATATTAGCTTTAATCCTTCATATCTATGTACACTTACAATCTTTCACCCTCACTTCATTATCATTTATCTCAATTTACTGCGGATCCCTAAATCATAACTTAAAATATATATATTTAATTTACAAACCTTAACTTTGTTATCTTCTTTTACATCTGCATTATTACACACTTTCCGTTTCATTTATATTATATATTATTATTTTTTTTGTTCTTCTTATCCTTTACACTTTTAAAGTATTCCAACTCTTAAACAATAAATATATATATATATATATAATATATATATTATATAATATTATATATATATTAATAATATTATATATATCACTCAACATTTGCCCCCTAAAATAAAATCCTGCCTACGCCTATATTATATATAGTATATATAATAGTATAGTATGATATATTATATATATATATATATATTAATAATATATATATATTATTAAATAATACTATATATATATATAATATATTATATATTTATATATATATAGTATATATATATATAACAATTTACAACGCTCCAGGAAGCAGGTGCGAGCCGGAGCCGGAGCAGCGGAGCCGCAAGGTTTTGGGTGGCGCCCGGAGCCGGAGCCCGGAGCCGGAGGAAACTTTTGAGGGACTGGAGCCGAAGCCGGGAGCCGAAGCCGGAGGCGAAATTTTTGGGGGATCTGGAGCCGGCGGAGTCGGAGGCGAAATTTTAGGGGACCTGGAGCCGGAGACGGAAGTGGAGCCGAGCTAAAAAAAATGAGCTTATCTATATCACTGACTCACTCAGTAGCAATACAAAATATTAAGTTAATATATTATTATTACTTATACATTAATGTTATCATATATTATAACATATATACATAATTAATATATATTATATAATAAAATATATATAAAATTATAATATATTATATATATAATATATTTTAATAATATATATATATATTATAATATTATATATTATTATTTATATCATTATTACATTAATATAAACTAATTAATATAAATTAATTGGTTTATTTAAATAATAATTTTTTTGTATATATAAATATATTATATATAATAATATATATATAATTAATAAATATATATACTATATTAATACTAATATATATATATATTATATATATAATTAAAATATAATATAATATATATATATATATAGTTATATTAATAAATATATATATTATATATAATATAATATATATATATTAATATACCTTATATTAAATATATATTATATTATTATATATATATTAATTATTAATATAATATAATATTAATATATATCTATATACTCTTTTTCCAGAAATTTGATTATAGTATATATAATATATATTTATTATTCAATTAAATTAAAAAAAGGTTTTCTAGGTACTTATCTATAGTATAACTTATTAATTAAATTAAGTTATAATATCTATTAGAAAAATCATGCAACTAAACCAATATCGAAAACATCATCAATAGCCCCTCAATAAATTATACATCACCTGATATAAAATAATACTTTCATTTGAGTTACAATATGAAATAGTTAACTACTAGTGAGAGTTTGAAGAGGAACAGTTCATTACGATATATCACCAAAGGTCTATACCTACTATCCAAGTTATACTCACTATATATAGGGGTCTAACAAAATCAATTTATTGAAACCACTCATTTAAATTAATGCACACATTTAAAACTGAGCTATCACATCTCACAGATCTTTGACTGTCAAAATTGTATAAAAGAAAAGTATGAAGCACTAAAGGTAATCAGGTAGATAAACTATTAATATTTCAAACTAGAGACTAAATGTTGAGAGTAAACTTTTCAAATGCTAAACTATCAACTTCATCTATGTGATAAGTGATATAATTTCAATTACATATTTAAATTATAAATGTTATATATTAGTGATAGAAAAATTAATTTTTCTTACATAACCTAGGAATTTATTATAAACGCATCTGAGTGTGAATAATGTATATACCAAGGGTGGGAAATATAGGTAACTGGAAAAATATATATATATTATGTAAAATAGTTTTAGAAGAAGAATGCTGATAAACAAAAAAATATTAAAGTTAAAATTTAATTAAAGGAGCCTATATGCATTTAATAATGGATACTTACACATGGGGCAAAGCTAAATTATTTGTCTAATAATATTAATTAAATATTGGATACACAACGAATAACAAACATTTAATAAATTATGACTAGTAATAAGGGAAATAAATACACCAAACATTTCAACGAAATATATTCACTAAATGAGAATTTTATGTTACTGAGAGATCATATCTTATAAAAGATTCGGTGAGTGAATATAACAAGTACAAGTAATTAGCTTATAGTTACGGATAACGCATCAAACATTGATTACAGATTTACAGATGAGAAAATTAAATAAGGACAATGATGAGGATGAGGAATAGGTAATATGGTAAATTGTAGATAACTGAGATTATTATTTGAGTAAATGTCAAAATGAGAGAAGTAATAGTTGTTTCAGAATGAACTTGTGAATAAAATATAATAGTAAAATGAACTATGTTTATACCGATATACTGAGTACAATACATTACACTACATTAGAATAATGTGGAGTTATCAATACTATTATACAATAGTATAGCAGTGCGTGCAAAATAGGTCTCACAAATATATATATCATAGAGCTAAAATATATATAATACATGTGCGAGAGATACTCCAATAGCAAAAGCAGCACGTACCACCTCAAATATTTAATGGATAGAGTTACTAAAAAGTAAAATCAAGCATGAGCAAATAGTGGCACAATTCTAAGGTCAAGATGACAAAAGATAGGTAGAGAGAATATAGTTACTGTCATTATGCTCTAAAGTACTATAAGGCTTCTAGACAAACTTAAAAACAGTGATATTCACTAACGTTGAGAATTCAGAGATAAGAAACACTGTATTGACGAAACACTTATTACTCATAACCTATATGTTCTGTAAATCTGGTACTATCCATCCGTTATCAGTCTCTAGTGATAATCAAATCGACATAACTCGAAGAATCAGAAAAACACTCATCCTACAACAAAAATATTCAATCCGAACTTGACTGCAAGAATTTTTTTTATAGAGAACGGATTTTAGCAATCACAAATAAATTCCATGAAAAAGAAGGGAAAGAATGGTTAACGAAAAATAAAATATTTTTGTCGAACAACTCATCTAGAGAGAGATCATATCGAACTAACTTCTAACTCACCCACCAAAACAAAGAGCGATCTCGAGACAACTCAAACTCTATACAGAATCAGACTCGATATCACATCAACTCGACACAAACATAAACACCAATATACAACAAAATTGAAAATAAACGCTGGATCATAGAGGTTGGAGTCCGGTGGGACAGTAGAATAGTCAAGAGTATATATTAAGATTCAACATAAAAGTAATTCATATGAATATAATCAGAGATATAATACTAATCCATGTGAAATATATATTAGATCAGACTTTGAACTTCAAGATGCAAATTGTTAGAACTTTATGCTAACAAATAATAATTAGGAAAAATAAATTAATTAGAGAAGAATATAAGCAAAGATAAAGCGAATTGAATAAAACACTATATAAAAAAGACACTAATATCTAATATATTAAAAATAATAATAAGAAATATTACTAAAATTAATAATAATCCTATATATATCTATAATCTATAGCAACTCCCAGGAAGGGATTTATATAAGAAAATTCCATATGTTCATTAGATATATGATAAAGTAATATATAACAGAGAGAAATAATCACATGAGAAATATCAAAATAGAGTTATCAGTTAAAGAAATGACATAATAATATTACATGAGTAAATACACTATACTCATCTAAAATTTTAATGACTAAATGATAAATACACAATAGAGAGGGAGAGACTATATAGAGCACTAATAATAATATATAATAATAATTACATATAATAATAATAATAATAATAGACCATTTTGCAGATGCAACATATTAATTAATAATTAATTAATATGAAATAATGAATTAAATAATAGACATTAATAAATTATAATATTTACACTATAGATATAATAATAATAATAATAATATATATTATAAATATAATATATAATAAAACAGGATAATAATACATAATAAAAGAAACATTAATTATTATTAAAATCAGCAAAGATAATTATTATAATAATAATAAATATATTAGATAGAAGTCCGTTTATGATTATATATAATATGTTTTAAAATTTAGATTAACGGAAACATAAACTATAATTGCTAAAGATAAAATATAACTTATAATATTGTATTAAATTTCCACTTTATGAGAAGTGTTACAGGGCTGTTCAATCAGATGCATATATTTCTATATTTTCAAATCTCACGAGATTAGAGAATATAGAAAAATCATTCAAAATATATATTACATTCACAGAAAGAAGTGCATATATGAGTACGGGTCTAAGATTCACAAGGAAAATACATCGGATGGTATGAGAAAAAACACTCTTATAGTAAATAGTATAGAGAAATCTACAGAATTATATATAAAAATAATAAATTAATATTAATAAAAGAAGAAGAAAGAAGAAGAAGTAAAGAAGAAGAAATGAAGTTAAAAGTTAAAAAAGTTAACAAAAGAAGAAGAAACAACAACAAGAAGAAAAAGAATGAGAAAGAAAAAGAAAAATATGAAGGAAAAAAAAAAAGATGAAGTGAAACAACCATAAAATAGTAAATAAAAAAAGAAAAGAAAAAGAAGAAAAAAGAAGATAGAAGAGAAGAAGAATTAAGAGAAGAAGAAGAAGAAAAGATATGAAAAGAAAGAAGAAGAAGATAGAGAAGAAAGAAGAAAGAAGATAGAAGAAGAAGAAGATAAGAAAGAAAAATGAAAGATAGAAAGATAAGAAGATAGAAAAGAAAAAGAAGAACGAAAAATATATAAATAGATAAATATAAAAATAATAGAAAAATAAGTAAACAACAAGATAAAGTAATAAAGATGTGATAAAATGGTAATAAATAATATATATAAATATATTCATGTCTGATCAGTAATAAAATATCACACCGGAAATACAGCAAGCAATTGAGAAGTCCCAATATTGCGAAATATTGACTCTAGCTAAGATCTGAGAGTAACTCTGCCTATTTGAGTATATAGATAATATAGATATATAGGTAATATTAATTAAAATTTGCTATGATATAATATTTAATTAATTATATCATTAACTAATATATTATAGCTACTTATAAATTACTTCCCATAAACATAAAATTATACTCATGAAGTATAATACAGTTATTAACTAACACACTTATATCATAAAAAAAACCTGCTATAATATATAATATAAATAATAACTAATAATGAAAACCACAAATATTAATAATATATAAATATAAGTAGTAATTAAATATATTAATATATATTATTCATTATATTAAAATAAATTAATAATTAGTTATTATTTTATATATATAATTAATATATATATATATATTATATATATAACTATATTATAATATATATAATATATAATAATATATATATAAATATATTACTAATATAATATATATTATAAATATTATAAGTATATATATATATATATTAATTATATATATGTAATAAGTATAATAATAAATGTTCCACATCAAGTCTAACAATATTCATTTACTATAAAAATATTAGTATATATTTATAATTTATATATTTAATATATATATTATACTCATTATAGAGAACATTTGATGAAGATATAACCTTTTACTAATACTTATCAATATATAAGTTAATATAGAAAATATAAAAATCATTATATATATATATATATTATATATAATTATATAACATAATATATATAATAAATACAACTAATTAGATACTATTATTTATAGTTTATGGTCAGATAATATGTGGTATTATATTAATTATCAAATATAATAATAGAGTTGATTATAATTGTACATATAATATAATTAATTATGTATATAATAATTACTATGTGAAATATATATATTTATATCAATATATAATAGTATAATTTAAATTATAAATCATATATATATATATAAAATATTAATATATTTCATATTAGATATGACAAACATTCTTAATCTTTATAAACAGTATATTAATAATATAATTATTAAATAAGTTAAAAACAAGATACAAATTGTTTTATTACTTTAACAAAAAGATATTATACGATTAGTGACAGCTATTCCTTTCAAACTGGAGATAATTATATCTATATATATATAATTTAATTAATTTATTAATATATATTTTATATATAATTATTTATTATTATTATTAATTTATATAATAATTTAAATTATTTATCTTTTACTATTTAATTTAGTAATGATATAAAATTTCTGACTCGATTTTACTTAAATGTCATATCAATTAAATTTAAATTCCTTATTTAATTTATATATATATTATATATATATATAATTATATATATTATATATATATATTATAATTATTATTATATTATATAATTATTAAATTATATTAATTTATATATATTTATTAATTAAAAATATTATAAATTTACACTTTAATGAATTATTACTATTTTTGAGTATTTTACTAAATGAATGATAGTGATATATATAAAATTGATTTTAATGATGAGAAAGCTACCCTTTAGTACTTATCATCACGAAGTCAATAGATCATTTAACTTTTAACTGTATATTATTAATGATTAATTTATTATATATTGAATATATTAAAATATGAAAAAAAGTAATAAAAACACAAAAATAATACATATTATTTATGCATTATATAATAATATTATGATAATATATATATATTATAATTATAATATAATAGTAATTAAATGAATTAATATAATATTCAAAATATTATATATACTAATAATATCATATAGTATACACACTTGGATAATTAATATTGTTTTATACTTAAATTTATAATTTTTACTGACTATGACCTTATACACACATTTATTAAGGAGTCACTTTATTATTATCATTATCTGTCGATGGTTCTTCCGTCTCTCTAGTTGACTATACAAACAAAACGAACCTTTTAACATTGTGGTCCAACGCCTTTTAAAAGATCGTTTTATCACAATATAGTATCCAGATAGGAACGAGATGCAATATATCCAGCACGATACGATACATACATAAAAATCCATCCGGCTTGTCTTACTTACAATGCTCAGCTAACTTAGAATCATACGAATTTTGTTTTACAGATCTTTACGTTATAGTTTTCACATAATCGATGTATCAGGCGATTAACTACATAATACCACCATAACACCAGTGACGCCTAACAACACTGTATAAGAAACTATTATATAAGAGTGGAAAAACATATACACACACTATGCAGTTATCGCGTTTCAATTGCCAGGATAATTACACCAATTTTAAGTTATTGACAGTCGCTACAAAAGAGCCATACAAAACTACACTCAAAAAAATCTAGAGTTGGCAACCTAGGCTAAATAGTAAAATTCTTCATTTGATAAATTGATACATAAAGTGATATACAGAATAGTGAAGATCTATACTTAAACTGATTGTGAATAGCAATGACAATAGTTAATAGAGAGAATATGATAATTGGAACAGAAATATTGGAAGATATTTGAGTGTACTGTAAAGGAAAATATAAGTAATTCCAAAATGGAATTAAAACTCGATCACATGGAATATGTACAAAAGTTAGTTTTATAAGAAAGTCTATGAGCAGAATAGAGAGCGAGAGAATTAAGCGTTTTAAGACTCATTTAGCAACCGAGATATTTATTTCAAAAAATGAAAAGGAAGTAATATTTGGAGAGATATACATAGATTGAACCAGAGCCTAAGGGAGTTAATGATAGGGTTGCTACCGGATCTATCAAATATTCAGAGCATGCGAATTATATTTACATATATATCTATTACAATAAATATACTTGAGCCTCCAGTTTTATTATACAGATTTCAATATATACTCAAAGATATCACCTAAAGCATGTATGAGAGTAATTTCTTTCATGTGAGAGTGAGACACTAGCTATTTAAAATGAAAAAGTTAGCTTACAAACAGAGAAAAAATGGTATGTGCGAGAGAGAAAGTATCCGAATATATCTCAGATTAAAGAGAGAGATATATGAGAGAAAAAGATATAGGGTACTAGATCATCTGTATATATATAGAGAGAATATAATATTTTAGGTGTATGGTAGTTTTGTGATAATATGCAAGTTATCATGAGAGCCTTCGTTTAAATTAGAAATATTATATACTCGTTCTCTATTAGAGTGAGAAATCCAAGTATATATTTTCCTCACACATATAAGGATATTCATGCCCGAGTATCAATAAATTAAAATTATCTATATAAGTAATATTTTAATTCTAATAGTCTAAAAAATATTAGCTATATAATTCTATAAAATAATTTGACGTTTAGTACATGTATATAGTATATGATAATAATAAGGAATATAATATTAGTTACATATACAGATATAGGTTAGCAAATGGGTAGAAAATAATGACTTATACCCACTTACTTTATATTATATTATATTAGTAAATTAGAAATAATTACTGCCATATATTATAATATATATATATTATATATATATATATCTACTTATATACTACCTATAGTATTACTGCACTAAATGGTAATAGTGTTGTGTACTATGACTAGTAGTACTACTATAGATAAGTATATACTATAAATCTAGTATGACGGTAGTATTTATCATCACTATATATATTAGTAGTGTGTATATATATAATTATATATAGTATAGAAAGGATAATAAAATTATATCATGAGGATATACTAATATATATATATATATATATATATAATAATATATATTATATATTATATATATTATATATAATAGTACAAATAATATATATAGTATATATATAATATATATATACTATATATATATATATATATAGATATATATATAATATAATATATATAAATATTATATATGTGCGTCTGTGTCTGTGTCTGGGTCTGGGCTGTGTCTGGTTGTCTGTGTCGTGTCTGTTTCTTGTGTCTGTCTGTGTCTTGGTGTCTGTTCTGTGGTATGTTTCTGTGCTATGTGTATGTGTATGTGTGTGTATGTGATGTGTAATTGTATGTTGTATGATGTAAATTATCATGTTCTGTGTGTTAGAATGTGAGAAGAATGTAAAAATGAGGAAAGAAAACCGCATTTAGGGAAGTTTGTGCGTTGTGAAGAAGGCGTAAAAGAAGAGAATAAACGAGAGTATATGTGAGATGGTTTGGTCATATGGAAAGGATTGGATGATAAGAAGGTGGTTAAGTGGATGTATTGTGGAGAGTGTTGGGAAATCTCGGCTGAATCCTTGGGTAGATTTTTCTGACGTGGAGCGACGAAGTTCTCACTTAAACTTGCATATGTTCTCACTAATTTTCTTGTTCCGGTGTATGCTAGCACCCACCCCCAATATATATATTATATTATACATTATATATAGA
>JABUQX010104145.1:0-22500 GCA_015478945.1 Trachelipus rathkii
AAATGTTTTTCAAAAACTTTAACAATGAAACAAGTTTTCAATAAATAAAATATAGGAATCTACGTATAAAAGTTCTAACTACACACATCTTTGATAGAGTAAGTCGATAAGCAAGTTTTTTGGTGCTAGTACCTCCATCTCCTATCTCTTTTCAGCTCTATACCCCCCTTTTTACTTCATCATCATTCAGCGAGGAACCCATTAAGTGGGTCCTCAGACTCATTAGCGAGTACTGAAAACGCATATAAACCTGTTAAGCACCGATACAGCCCATCTTTTTCATCTTCATATATACAGTATATATATATATATATATATATATCTATATATATATATATATATTTATATATATAAATATATACATATATATATAAAATAGATATATAAATATATATATATATATATATATATATATATATATATATATATATATATATATATATATATATATATATATATATATATATATATATATATATATATATATATATATATATATATACACTATTTATATATATATATATATATATAATATATATATATATATATATATATATATATACTATATATATATATATATATATATATATATAACTAACTGTATATATATCCTATGCTGTTTTACTTAGCTATCCTCTGTCTCATTTGATCTGGCTATGATGTCGCTACAATTAAAACACACACACACACACACACACACACACACACACACACACACACACACACACACCATGTTTAATAAACAAAAATTGATGTTGTGACAGAAAAGACGCAATAAAGACAGTAAAGACGTAAGGACGTAAAGACGTAAGGACGTATCGCACAGAGGGGTGGTGAGGGTGGGACCCATCACCACACAGCTTGCGCAACGTCTTTACGTCCTTAGGGGTAGTAAAAACACGTTTTTACGTACCCTAAAGACGTAAAGACGTAAGGACGTAAGGACGTAAAGACGTGGCGCCAGGAGGGGTGAGAGGAGGACCCCTCCTGGCGCAACGCCTTTACGTCTTTAGGGTATGTAAAAACGTAAATTTTTAAGTTATAAACATGAAAAGAATAAAATTTTAGTAAAATTTTCACGTTATAAACATGAAAAGCATAAAATTTTTAGTAAAAACAAAAATAAATTATATATATATATATATATATATATATATATATATATATATACATATATATATATATATATATATATATATATATATATATATATATATATATATATATATATATATATATATATATATATATATATATATATATATATATATATATATATATATATATATATATATATACACCCACGGATATTATCACTAACACTAACTCAAGCCGCACCCGCGAAATATTTTTGCGTTCGCGCACGCGCCGTAATATTGCGCCTGCGGGCGCTCGCGTCGGTTTCGCGCCGGCGGACGCGTTCGCGTTGGGCTGCACGTGACCCGAACCCAAGCCAGACTTCAGCTACTTTCATGAAAGTAGCCTTGAAAGTAGCTCAGCTACTTTCATGAAAGTAGCTCAGCTACTTTCATGGACGTGGCTACGCCACCCATGTACGAGGCTACACGGATTAGGGTGGTTACATGAGCACATAGTTAGGCCTAAACGTATATGGTGACGAGAACAAAGGGGGGTAGGGGATGAACAAAGGGGGGTAGGGTAAAAAACGCTCGTGAATGTGTATGAGCATGTGCTCATGCACACACCCACTCACTCACGTACATGGCAAATCAATAGAAATAGGGGACCCCTGGGGGGCCAACCCCGAAAAGTAACCCTAAAGGTTACCCTTGCCGGTAAGTGGCCAAATATCACTCAGGGAAGACCCCGAGTCCAGGGCTCGAACCCTGACCCAGCATATAAGCTGATTACTTCATAGGGGGGTAGGGGATGAACAAAGGGGGGTAGGGTAAAAAACGCTCATGAAAGTACATGAGCATGTGGTCAAGTACACATGTACTCACGCACGTTCATGGCGAATTAATAGAAATAGGGGACCCCAGGGGGGACCAGCCCCCAAAACAAAACGGCAGCCCTGAAGAGTACCCCAAACGGTAGCCACTTCGGGGAGATGCCCAAAAATGCCTCACGTAAGACGCTGGGGTACAGGGTACCCGAGATATACCCATTCCTCCACCTTTATGATTGCTACTACTACTACTACTACTACTACTACTAATAATAATAATAATAATAATAATAATAATAATAATAATAATAATAATAATAATAATAATAATAATAATAATAATAATAATAATAATAATAATAATATTAATAATAATAATAATAAAATTTAAGAAAATATATATTCAATATGAAATATCATTCAATTTGGTTAGAAAATTGCATTATATTTTGACTTCCAGTGTACACAAAAAAAAATGTTAGGTTTGTAACCAGATCAGTCAAAATCAATGTATTATTTTAATTGAAAAAGTTTAAGACATTTCTTTAGAATAAATAAAAGTTCTTATGAAAAGACCCAAAATAATGACATCTTTTGGATTCCAATTCTTTGATTTTAAATATTTCCTTTTGTCTTTCTCTGGCACAGTTTCTCCATACTATTTCCCTTTCATTTTTTTTTTCATGTTATCCTTTCTTTCCCTCTTCTTTCGCTCATATTTCGTTTTTCCAATAATTTAAGAAATGGAAGATTTTAATAAACTTAAATAATCCATTATAGCTCAACAAAGCAGCTTTTATCATTTATTGATTAAATCAAACAAAAGTTGTGCTACACGACGATGTTATCAAATTGCAAAGTTCAAATGCGAGATTTCTAATCTTTGTCCTTCTCGATATTCTCCTTGCTTGACATTTTTTATGACACGTATTTGGAAGATCAAATGTTGGTAGAGAGAAATTTCAATTATATTCACGATGACCACAGATGTGCTCATGTGCAGCAAAAGTTTGAACTGAAGTCTGCGATTTCATGGCGACGGAAGTTTCTGCGTGAATTTGGTGCTCCCGAGGAATCATATATATATATATATATATATATATATATATATATTTTAATATATATATATATATATATATATATATGATATATGATATATATGTATATGTATATATATATATATGCATATATATATATATATATATATATATATATATATATATATATATTGCTCTTT
This sequence comes from Trachelipus rathkii, assembly GCA_015478945.1. Taxonomy (NCBI): domain Eukaryota; kingdom Metazoa; phylum Arthropoda; class Malacostraca; order Isopoda; family Trachelipodidae; genus Trachelipus; species Trachelipus rathkii. The sequence continues at coordinate 3,147 of JABUQX010104145.1, forward strand.
CGCTGATATATATATATATATATATATATATATATATATATATATATATATATATATATATATATATATATATATATATATATATATATATATATATTGTAAAATTTAGATTTCCCAATAAATAAAAATCAATAATCTTTATTGCTTTGAAGATAAAATAATATTTCAAAAACAAACTCTGTTTCGAAATTTAATATCTCAAAACATTAGCTCTCTTGCAACATTTTTTGTTTAACTAACTTTCCTCTTAATATCCTTTTTATTACTTGACTCAACACTTCTTTAAGTTTTTGATCGTAAAAGTTGGCGCCAGAGATGTTGAAATCCGTCTGTGACTCAGTTCTCAATCTGGAAATATCTATTCCTAAAAAATCAATCTAGGAATCAATCTAGGAATCAATCTAGGAATCAATCTAGGAATCAATCTAGGAATCAATCTAGATTTATAAGAAATCCATTTGAGGCTTCACTTCAGGAAAAGGGATAGAGAGAATGATGGGGAATAAGAGAGAGAAACTTGAGGGTTTAGAGAGATTTAGAGTAGGGGTTAGAGAGAGAGACATGGGGGAAGCGATTCTTTAAAAAGGGTTGGAACATCGAAAAAGTCGTTTGTTTGGGCCTGAGATCTGCTAAGTAAAAAGCTAATGAAATAGCTCCTTTAGTAGTTCATATAGGCGCGAAAATTATATTAAGATAGGAGTTTTAATAAAAGAAGTGAAACATGATATAGTATATTATTTTGACTATATTATATATTATATATATTATATATATTATATAATGTACAAAATTATATACTGTTTTTCTTTCCATTTTTTAATTATAATATGTAAAGACAAAGACAGGTTAATGAGACGAACAAAGGACGTTCTCACTTTCATTTAAAAAACATTCCACATCGCTGTGCAAAGGTAATGAGTGAATTATTTTAAATAATAATAATAATAATAATAATAATAATAATAATAATAATAATAATAATGATAATAATAATAATAATAATTCTGTAAAAATATTTAAAGCCTGTTTTACTTGGTAATATTTTATTGTTTTAAAGATAAAGATGTTTGCTATATCTCATGAAATATATTTGTTAAATTATCTTTGAAATATTTATATATTGTAATTAATTATTATATTGCAATTAATACTTTTATTATTTTTAATAAAAATATGAATTGTAGTATTGGAGAATTTTGATGTGTTTGTTTTAAAATGATTTTTTATGTATTCATGAAATAATTGGAACAATTATACTAATTAAAATTTACTTAATTATTTAATATTTAGTAAACTCATTATTTTAAAGAACATTTAATTTATAATGTGTTTTCCATTATTCTTTATTTAGGTTTTTATAGACTGTTTTTGGAATTTGAAGAATTTTAGGATGTAGAAATAAAAATTATCAGGAATTGCCGCGTTTATTCAACCTACATATGGTGCTGGATTTTTATTATCACCAGACTGCCTTCCTTGCATCAGGATATCGTGGCTGTAATCTCCTCATTCTTTGCAATGGTCATTGCCGACTTCGCGTTTAGCACCTAGTATTGGCGTTAGTTCGACTACAAAGATAATAGACCGTAAGGAACGGTCGAGGGATTGCGCTTATACGAACCAAAGGATTTTCTGTGTCCACAAGAGCCAATTGTCATAGCAATTCCGTGAGAGGTGATTTCTTTGTCACCAACAGATGACTTCAAATCCAAAAAACCTTTGTCAAGCTGTTAAAGGTGGAAAATCATTTCGACGTTCAGTGAGTACAAAAAATTAAAGTTTCACACAAAAAACCCATTTTCACACTTAAAATTAAATTAAAAGAAATTACACAAAGAGTATATGTTTATATTATCGTCTTAGGACTTTAATATACGTTATGCTTAATTTTGTGGCAATTTCCAAACACAAAAGGTGTTAAAATTTAAAGTAAACACAATTGTTAGTGTTTCTAATTTACAAAACAAATTTTTACAAATTGGTGTCGGATAAAAATCACCAAAAGAGCCAACAGAAAAAGGAAAAGGCTACTTTATAAATTTGAAATAAAAGTGTGAAAATAAAAAAGTTTTAGAGACAATTTTTTAATATATAAAAAATATTAATAAAACTAAATTTTGATTAATGACATTATTGTCTTAAATTTTCATTGTTTTTTTTTTGTTGTTTTTTTTTAAAGGCAAAAAATACTAAAAAAATAACATAAAGAATTTATTGGATTGCATATTTCCTCGTATTTGTTCCAAAAGTGGAAGATTTTTTAAGTATACAATAGGAAATATGGTAATCACCCTTTTAATTAATTAATTTAATTAAAATTTAATTAATTTTTTTTATTTTACTAAAAGATAGTATAGACTTAGACAATCAGTTTAGTGAAAAAATTATTCGTTAATTATAATTAGTAAAGTAATTAGAGCTAGTCAAAGATTGCTAAAGCTCAAAAACAGTGACAGAATACAATACGACAAGTTAGAAAAATGATAAGTCAAAATAAGTGCGTGCGTGAATTGGTTATATTCATTCAATAAATATGAATCAATAGTAAAGGGGATAAGAGAAAAGGAGTTGAGGGATACTAAAATCAGGCACTGAATAAGGGGTATTGCCTCCAGAGCAGGGGAAGGGAAATTGGTCGCTGAATGGGAGAAGTGAAGGGAAAGGGATTTTACCTCCAAAGGAGTAAAGGGAGGGATTGATATATCGGCCCAACTGTCCCCCATTTCTTCGTTCATTCTTACCCCCGTTCATTTCTGAGTTCATTTTTCCCTCTCTCATTTCTTCCTTTTATCGCGCGGTATCATACGCATACATAACAACACACACACACATTGTTTTATATATATATATATATATCGATTTTGTTTTTATTAATAATAAATTTATTAATTACTTTTCATTAATTATTTTTGATTAATTATATTTGTCGTAGTCCCGCGAATATTTTCAGATGGTAAATTGCGATTTCGTTTATTTTTAACCCTGTTTTTTAAAAATCGTTTTTTTTTAGATGAGGCTTTAAAAGGCAAAAGTGGTTTTTTTTCTTTTTTTTCAGTGAAATTAAAAAAATAAAAAGTTTTTTTTTACAATTATCGAAAATTCGTAATTTAGCCAAAACATAATTAATAATTATCAAAGTGAGGTAAAACCTTTTAGACAAGACCCTAGACCTTTCAGAAAAGGTCACTAAGACCAAAGGTCATCAAGAGACACCCGAGGTCACCCGAGGTCAACCGGGGTCACCAGGGGTCACTAGGGGTCATCCAAGGTCAAAAGGTCAAATAAAGGTCAAAAGGTCAAGAAAAGGTCAAAAAAGGTCACGGACCACTAGAAAATTGCCCTGATTGACCCTAAATACAGAAAATTATTTTATTTTTGACCTAAAACATTAGAAATTGTTTTCTTTGACCTAAAAAATAACAGAATTGTTATATTTAGATCCAAAAATTGAAAATTCATATTTTTGACCTGAAATATTATTCTACTGCAACAGAAATTTTAGAAACCACAATTTATAACAGAATGAAATTTGTTGGTATATAAATTGATTGATTTCAACCCAGAGAACAACTTTGAAGAATTTTGAAGAACTTTGAAGAACAGTAGAACAAATAAGTTAACCTTTGACAAAGAAGAACAAATAAGTTGACCTTTGACCATAGAACATTTTTTAAATAATTTTGAAAGAAAATTATTTTATTTTAGAACTTTGATAATTCTTTAAATAATTTTAAAAGAAAATTATTTTTATAGAACTTTGATAATTCTTTAAATAATTTTAAAAGAAAATTATTTTTAATTTTGAACTTAGAATCAAAAGTGATTAAATTTTAATTTTTAAATTTAATAGTGATTAACTTTAAACAGTAATTAATAATTAAAATCGAATAAATAATTTTAATTATTTAATTAAAAGTTAATACTGATTTAAAATTCTTTTGTTTGAATTTAAATAGAACTTCACATATTTTCTTTGAACATAGAAAATTTTTTGAAAAATATTTGAAATAGTTTGAATATTTTTGAAAACTTTGAAAAAATATTTTTGAAAACTTAGTGTTTTTTTTTTGAAAACTTTGAAAAAAATATTTTTGAGACTTTAGTTTTTTTTTATTTTTTAGAAACAGTTTGAGAACTTAGTTTTTTTTTATTTGATTAATTTAAATTAATTAACAATTAATCATGACTATGTTTGAACCAATAGTCTTTACAGTCTTCGTATTTTCAACATTGTTTCTCGTTCTCTGCTACCTGGTTCAAAGGGCTATAGCCGGACCAGTTGACCCTAATGGAGCTTCAGGAGGAGCTGAAGGGGATAATACAGACTTAGAAAATAATGATTCAACAGAGAACAAGGATGAGGACATGGATGATACAAATAAAGAAGACAATACAGAAGATGTTACTCAAGATGAAGAATATGATATAACAGAAGTAAAGACTACGGACGGACAGAAAACAGAAGAGAATAAAGGAGCAAAACCCAAGATAAGGGAACCCACACAAAAGGATATGGGACTTCCTCCAGTATATCTACCTCCTTCTAACATTGATACAATGTCGTTAAACCCAAATCAGAGAACAGCTTGGGATTGGCATCAACCAGGAAATACAGAAAATACAGCAAGAATACCTAAGGTGCTCCAAAAGACGAATGTTTTGGACAATACTTTTAATATACATTTAAATGCATCGGGGGCCACTCCCCCTTCAAATAAAAAGAAAACTTATCCTTCCTGGAATGGCCAAACAGAAATATTTAACAATAGAAGTGAGTTTAGTGGAGCTTGGGGACAGAGCCAAGCAAGTGATACTTTATATGGAGGACAACCTCAGAATCCGTGGGGGCTATCCCAAAATAATCCTTTAAGTATGCAGCCACCTCATACAGGCTGGCAACAACCCCTTCCTACAATGCAACCTGGATACAATCCATACCCATATGGACCCCCTTATGGAGGATATTATCCAAACGCTGCGTATGCCCCTCCACTTCCAGAATTGCCTAAAGAATTAAAATTGTATGGAAGAAATACCAAGACCCAAGTTTGGGTAGGCATTAAGTTTGAGGATTACCTTTCTACGTTACAAGAGAAGATACGTACGTTAGGCCTAATAACTGAAAGACAGAAAATAGACTATGCTAAGACTACAATCTCTTCTGATTTCACATCCGAAGCCCGCCAATATATTCTGAAAGATAGCAGCTTCTCGAGGTGTAAGACCCTAGAAGACTTCTTGATTCAGCTGAAGATTTTTCTCAAACCAGACAAAGCCGAGACAATCTTCTGTTTATTGAAACAGTTTATGAAATTTCAAAGGAGACCACATGTAACTCTTACTGAATTCATGTTGGACTTGAAGAATCTCCTTTGGGAATATCAGAGAAAACTCATTGATATTGAGACTTCCTTTGGATTTACTTCTCAACAGATAAATATCTTAATTATGACTAAGATTTTAGAGAGTATGGAAGAGCTCAGAGATCATAGAAGACTTAGAGAAAAAGTTTTAAAAGTCTTTAATCCAGACTTAAGTTTCGTCGAAATTTTAGAGAAACTTAGTCAAATAGAAGAAGGAGTCTTGTTCCAAACTAACCATAGAGCTGAACAAGATAGAAGAAATACAGCTAGAGTATTCTATACAGAGAACAATAGCACTAATAATAGTGAAGTTAAAAAAGAAAGAACTGCATATAACCCTTCCATGAGGAACAGAACCATGGAATGGAGTAATAAAAAGAATACTTCTAAATTTTCAGGAAAAAGAACAAGCCCTTCTCCAAATATAAGACCTAATAAGGGAGTAGTTAAGAAACTCTCCAGCAAAGAGATAAAGTCAATGGACTATTGCCTAAAATGTGAATCTTTAGGTCATCATTCTAGAAACTGTGGTTGGAATACCACATACTGCAGAGTATGTAGAAAGTTCCATGCCCGGGGTTCGACGTCGTAATTGCAAGAATCCCCTGTATGACTAATGAAAATGAAATAATATGGATAGTGACCATATAATAAGCCCTGATTTTGATATGGGGTCAAAGTCGAAGAGTCCGAGATTAAAATGATTCAATGCTGGCAAGCAATCTTCTTCTAAGAATGAGCGTAGCTATCAAGGTAAGAGTCCTAAGAAAACAACCAGAGTTCATCTGATTTCTAATCATCAAGCAGATCCAGAACATGAAGAAATATCTGGAACTGAAGATGAAGAAGAAGAGAACGAACAGTTTTTTACACCAGATCTCTCTGCAAGAGAGACAAATTTTTGATTCCAGGCAAAGATTTAAATGAAGAAAAGGTGAATACAACAGTAATTAAAGAAAATACTTCAAGCTTAAAGAAGAGAGGTGTTATAGTAACCTCTAGCTTCTTTGGTGTAGGAATTAGACCCCCAAAATTGGGATGTCATTATTTTTTGTCAATATTTTTGACTCCAACAAAAGGTCAGAACGAGGTTGAAGTGCATAGCCTACTAGATTTGGGGAGCACAACCTGTTTGATATCGTTGGATAGATTAAAAGAAATAGAAAGAGAAGGAAGATTCAAACTGTCTCTTAAAGAAGCTAGTATTATAGTTCAAGGGATTGGAACTCAGATGATCCATCCTATAGGAGAAGTTGATCTACTTCTAAGGCTACACCAAAAATATTACCCAGTTACCTTTTTAGTATGTAAAACTGAAAGCACTGGAGCTTGGAATGGAATTTTATTAGGTACAAGTCTTTTAGCTACTTTACCTATAACCATAGACCTTTCTTCATCGCATTTAAATCTTAAAGAAGAGAATCATGAAATTAAAGTCAGAATCTTTGCCAAATTGGGAAGCTTTTTTCTCATGAATCAAGCTAAAAAGATAACTAAGAAAGACAGAATGATTAATGATCATAGAAAAGATTCCAATAGGAATGATAAGTTTAAATTAAACAATTACAATGATAATTGTAAACCAGAAATTAATAAAGGCTCCATTCTTGGAAAGCCTACACAGAAATTAATTAATAAAGGCTCCATTGAAAAGCCTACACAGAGATTAATTAACAAAGGCTCCATTCTTGGAAAGCCTACACAGAAATTAATTAATAAAGGCTCAATTGAAAAGCCTATACAGAGATTAATTAACAAAGGCTCCATTCTTGGAAAGCCTACACAGAAATTATTTAATAAAGGCTCATTGGAAAAGCCTACAAAGAGAATTATTACTAAAGGCTCATTGAAGAAGCCTACAAAGACAGAAATTATTAAAGGCTCATTGAAGAAGCCTACAAAGATAGAAGTGAATAAAAACTCTGTTGTTCGTCAAAAGAACAAAGAAAATTCACAACTTCCTCCGGTCTTTCCTTTACCTTTAGGACCTTTAATAGCAGATGAAGAAATAGAAATTCAATTGTTATTAATAGAAGAAACAATGGCACCTGCTCAATCTTATGGTTATTTGAAAGTCAGACCTGAGAATAAAAGAGATTTGAAAAGAGTGTTTAATACACCGCTTCCTTAGGGCAATTTATTTGCAAACTCGGGTATTGGCCCTAGTTAGAAACAAATGAAGTTAATCTTAAGTTATATTAACCTAAGTGACAAATCTTTTTATTTAAGAAAAATAAAAATATAGAAACTAACAAATGTACCCAATATTGTAAAATCTTAGCATGTAGATTAAAATGCTGCAACTGCTACAGAAAATAAGCAAATAGGTTCTACTTGTATAGTAACCTGCTCAGAAAATTTATCAGATAAGCAGTTGAAAAATGCATACAGAGAGATTGTAACAGAAAATTTAAGTAAAGAAGAAGCAGATGTTTCTATTTTACAGAAACCTGAGCATTTAGAAGAACTTCTTGATTTGTTAATGGAATATAAGGACGTTATTGCTCTAGATGATGATGCAGTTCCTGTATGTCCTATACAGAAGTTTGAAATAGAACTTACCCCAGATGCTCCAAAGATTATTTTTAGAAAACAGTATCGTCTCCCACATCGCTATCTGGAAGACATAGATAATTTTACAGATGCAGCTTTAAAGAAAGGATATATTAAAGCTTGCTATTCGCCACATAGTTCACCTCTACTGGTGGTGGCCAAGAAAAACTCTAACAAACCTCGTGTTTGTATAGATTATAGGCACCTGAACTCCTTCAGTGTCCCAGATGTGTACCCACTGCCCTCAATAGACGAAATATTTTCGTCCCTAGGCGGCAGTACGATTTTCACTAGTTGTGACTTGATCGACGCGTACCATTCCCTCGAAGTCGAGGAGGAAACACAGAAATTAATGGCTTTCCGTACTAGGAAAGGCTTATTCTGCCCAACCAGATTATTATTTGGGCACCGCAATGCTCCAAGTACCTATGCTAGGACAATGCAAGTCGCGTTGAACCATTTATTAGGACCTATTGCCCAAGTATATTTGGATGATGTCTTAATCATGGGTAAAAATAAGGCAGAACATTTTGAAAACTTAAAGAAAGTTTTTACCGCATTTAGAAAAAATAAATTGCGAGTTAAATTGACTAAATGTCATTTTCTACAAACTTCAGTTTTGTATTTAGGATTTAAAATAGGAAGAGACGGAATTTCACCAGATCCAGCGAAGATAGAATCGATGAAGAGTTTCGTCCCTCCAACAAGTGTTAAGGAAACACAATCCTTATTAGGATTTTTCTCGTATTTTCGCTTTTTAATTAGTGACTTTGCACTAATTGCGAAACCATTATATAACTTAATAAAGAAGAGTGTTAAGTTTGAATGGAAAGAAGAACACCAAAAAGCATTTGAGCTCTTAAAGGAGAAACTGGTTGTTCAACCTCAGTTAACTTTCCCAGACTATTCCAAGCCATTTTTTATAGGTACAGATGCCTGCGACTATGGAATAGGGGGAGTTCTTTACCAAATGTCAGATGACGGCAAAGAGAAGCCGTTGTCTTTTGTTTCAAGAGTGTTAAGAGGCAGTGAACTCAACTATGATATTATAGAAAAGGAATGTTTAGCTGTTGTCTTCTCACTACAGAAGTTCAAGAATACAGTGTTTGGTTACCCCATCACTATATTAACTGACAATCAACCTCTTTGTTTTATATTTCGCAACAAACAACAAACGGGACGCCTAGCCCGTTGGAATTTATTTGTTAATAGTTTTTCGCCAACTATAAAATATAAGACGGGAAAAACAAACATACCGCCTGATTATTTGAGTAGGCACCCAGCAAAAGCTCCAAACGTTTATTTCTTTAAAGGAGAAAAGAAGCCGGTGCTACCAAGAAAAGATTTTATTCTAACGAAAGAAACTTTCAATAGGGAACAAGAAAATTGCCCTAGATTAAAAGAATTAGTTAAGTGGGCTAAAGAAAACCCTAAAACTTATCCACATATTTTCCATAAGAAAGTATTGTACTATGCAACTAGAAAGGAACCTTATGTAATACAAGTACCAGATAGCATGATCTACTCAGTTATAGATCAGTGCCATTCTTCACTTGGAAGTGGGCATGGAGGACAACAGAGGACTGAAAAACGAGTTCGAGAGAGATACGTTTTTCCTCATCTAAGTAAGTTAGTAAAGGAGTACTGTTCTCAGTGCGTATCCTGTGCTAAGGTTAAAGGTCCAAGGCCTCCAAAAGCAGAAATTAACAGATGGCCTCTTCCTTATACTCCGTTTTCTAGAGTACATGTGGATAGTATAGGAAAACTTCCCACATGTTCGATTTCAGGAGCCAAACACATTCTCGTCTTCCGAGATGTTTTAACACGCTACTGCGAGTTAGTTGCCTGTAAATCAAGAACAAGCCAAGAATTTGCTCAAGCTTTACAAGAAAGAGTGATATGTCGGCATTCGAGCCCAGAAATTTTAGCTTCAGATAATGCCCCAGAGTTCACATCAGCTGCGTTCAAAGAGCTGTGTAAAGCTTGGAGGATAAAAAAAGTCAATATTCTGCCCTACAAACCAAGTCAAAATGGTGTAGTTGAAAGATTGAATGCAGATATTGAAAATTTCCTCCGTCATTTCGTAAAAGATAATCATAGAGATTGGTCCAAATACTTGTCTTTTGCTCAAATAGCAATTAATACATCGTATAATCGATCAATTGGATCATCTCCACATTTTGTCCTGCATGGATATATAAAGAGACTTCCCTACGAGATGCCTGATTATGTCTCTCCATTTACAAATAAATCGGAAAATAGAAAATTCATATCAGATGAGGTAGATGTCGTAGTGGAAAGAATGGAAGCTATCAGAGACTTAGCTAGAGAAAATCTAGAAAAAGAAACAATTAAAGCTATGGAACAACAGCACAAACATGCCACACAAAGAGAATTGAAAGTGGGCGATTATGTTTTTGTAAATGCTGTCAAAAAACCAGAGCAAAGTTCAAAGTTGAACAAAAGATTTGAAGGTCCTTTTATTGTAAATCAAATAAAGGAGCCAAATAAGCTTATGCTTTCGTGTTTAAATTCAACGAAATTATTTCCGGTTCACCGGGATAATGTAAAGATAATTCCAGTAGAAAAGATTACGGAATCTCATTTTTCATTTGATAATGATGAGATTTGGAATCCAGATGCAATTCAAGAAACGTTGGATTCCCCAAAAGATACAACAGAAAGAACAACAAGAGTGGAACCTGAAGAAGTAGATCGACAGGTAGATGATCAAGAATCTCCAACCACTTCTTCGTGGATTCCCCCTAATTTTTATGATGAACAAAACGTTATACCAGAGGATTCAACACAAGAACAGCAGAATCCTGTAGTAGAAACACAAACTTCTTGTAATCAAATAATATCTGATACTCCTCAAGGAAGTAGATTGATAAATTCTACTCCTCAAACAAGAACTCAAGTAGGAGGATATAGACCGTCTCTATCACCAATCAGACAAGAAGATTCAGACAGTTCTGAACATGAGGAACAGCCTGTCATTGCAGAAGTACAAGAGGATACTTTGGTAACACCACTTGCAGATGGAACTGTAGGGGATAATGTGCCAAGTTCTGAAGCACTTCCCAAAGATGATGAGGTAACACCTCCAGAGGAATTTATGGATTTATCAACATCTGAAGGCACAAGAGATGATAGAAAAGAAGATCCGTCGTATAGACCTCACCAGCAATTCAGAGGTCCGAGGGATGTGGAACGAAGAGTTACAAGAAGTCAAACAAGACAAAGAGAGCATGAATCTCTTCAATCTCTACCACCAAGAACGGAAGAAGCAACAAAGGAATCATCTGAAACAGAATTACAGAGACCTCCAGTTGTTTTGCCATTAGAGATGACTAGAAGAGGAAATAGACTTTACTATTTACCTCCTAAGAGTTAAAATCTCTTAGATTGTATAAAAAAATTTTGTAAATAAATCTTTTATTTTATTTTATTTGTATTCATAACCTTTAGGTTTAAGTTTTTATATTTCTATTACAATATATTACACAAAACACATGTTTACACTTTTCTATTCTTTATCTTTTAGAATAAGTATATATATTTTTATTATGTCCGTTACGAATTCGGAAAAAATTTTTTTTTGCCCCAGGGGTCATTCTTTTCTTTTTGAAACTAAAAAAACCCATAAAAAAATAGAAAAATTTTAAATTTACGTTTCGTAAAATAACAACGTTTATATACTTTTATTTTTATTAATAATATTTTTTATTATTATTTTTTATTTTAAAAAGAAAACAAAATAAAAATCGAAAAATTTCGTTTTAATATTAGAATAATAAAAATATAATCAGCTTGTTTTTTATTTTTATTTAATTTTTAATTACTCTTAGAATTTAGGTATACAATCGGATTGAAGTATTAATATTAACAATTTAATTCATTTTTACTAATTTTTTTTAATTCAAAATTAGCCTTATGCTATAATCAGCTTTGATTGATTGATATTAATTAGCCTGATCAGCTTTTATTAATATTAATTAGCCTCATGCGATATATTCCTTTTAAAGTTTTAATTTTTAAGTTCATGATAAACAAAATTCACCAATTTTCAGATATCCTTCAAGCTTCACTATTTTATTTTTATTTTAATTTAAATATTAATGTTTTAACATTACTTATCTTTAGTATTATTATCCCAGATCCACTTATCAGAAACATATCAAACTTGATTCAAATTTTAAATATTTTGAAGAGATTAACGTAAAGCATCCTAGTATAATTCATAGGTTAACTTTTAAAAGATTTATTGCAATCCTGACAATTGCCTATGCCTGAATTAATTAATTCTTTGTACATTTTACTTTACTAAAAAGGAGACGTTTTTTATTAAATCGAAGTATAATCATTTCAGACTCAGTAATGAATGTTAGTCCAGTTTTTGCACTTAACTCATCTTTTACCTCAGTCTTATTCCACTCTCCACTAACTTAATGAAGAGACAAGAGTACTGCCAGGTATCATTTTGTATCACTGGTGAAGTAAATTTCATAGAAGGATATCTTGACTTGATTGTATCTTTAGATATGCCATCGAAGAAATTAAACCACTATTTATAGAACACTAAAAGTGATCGATATCTTAAAAGATAATTTTTGCCTGCGTTTAAAAATATTTATTAAATATTTCTATACATAACAGAGCCACAATGGGAGTTTCAGCTCATTCAAAATTAGAATAAAGTAATATCTTAAATTAGCTGAAAATTAAAAGCTTACGATGGGTCCCACTGCTCAAACTAGATATAAAAGAGCGGCTTTCGAATTGGGAGGAGATATTCTTAATATTTTATTTGGTACCGCTACTGATAAACAAATTAAATTTTTAAGAAAAAAGATTAATATATTAGGAAACTTTGCGAGTACTTCAAATTTATTAGTTAATGAGCTTAAAGAACAGTTGAAGTCAAATACCCGAACATTAACAGAATTTCAAATTAACTTACAGAAATTAATTGAATTTCAAAACAGATCACTTGCAACCCACAACATACTTAATCAACTAGGAAGTGTCAAATCATTACTTACATTAGTTGAACATTCAGTTAACAGTTTTACAATGATACATCAATTAGTTATCACATCATTGCAATTAGCTAAAAACAAGATAACTAATGATCAACTCTACTCACCCATCTTTTTGTTACCATATATACTAGAAATGACACAAACCACTAAATTACATCCTATAATACCATTAGAAGCAACAACATACCATTCATTTTTGACATACTCATGGACTATAAAATCAACCACTAACCCATTTGAATTAATTACACTAATTCCATTCATTTCAAATGAGAAATTTATTTCATATAAGTTAATTCCATTCCCAACATTCATTCCATTTAATGAAACTTCTGTTCGAATAATGTATAATACACCGAATAATTATCTTTTCGTTAATTATGGTCAGAGAAAATATACTTATTTGCGAAATTCAATTCACGACTATTGTCGCAACATAGGGAAAACAGCGGTTTGCCCTCAATCACAACCTTTTACATCCATTGATGACAAAACATGCTTGCTCTCGCTTTTACTTAACTATACTACTAATTTCTCGTCATGTCCTATCACTATCTTTAAATCTAAAGAACCCTTCACAGTAACCCTAGGACATTTTACTATTATATCTTTTGCAGAAAAAATTAGAGCTTCCATTTCCTGCGAAAGACCCCATTCTGTACAGCATATAAATAATTTTATTTTCAATATTCCTCATGGTTGTACTTTTACCTCTGCTAATTATCAATTTAAAAATCCCATTCATTTAGAGAAAAATATTTCATTAACTTCATTAATTGCTCAATCCGATAAAGTTTTGTTTAATTTTTTAACTCATGTTGCTTTGCCAAATATCTCTGCAGCAATATTTCCAAAGTTTCAAATAATGAAAGAAGTTCAGTGGAATAAGAGACTAGACAGTATTAATAATACCATCCACCCATTAACTCCTTATCTTTCTCAAGTTAAATTAATCCCATATATCGGTGGAGGAACAACTAGTGTTATTTTATTCATTTTCATCATAGTGATTATTTATTTGACTTGGTCTTATAGAAAAGCATTGTGTAGAAAATGTTTGAAAGAATTAAACCAAGAACCCCAAGATATCCATTGAATAATATACCCATGTCAACCTTTCCATTAGAGGTAACCCCAGTTCAAAATACCCCACAGAATCAAATTGAAATTGAACCCTTGGTACAGCCTCCCATAAAATTTAGACAATCATTAATACCCAAACCTCCTATGCCACCACCTATTCCATATAGGCAATCTACTTCTCAAGAAGTGGAAGTATATTCTAACATTGCTAACTTGGACTAATATCCTTTCTATATGACTAATACCCTTTCTGCGTTTGTTTTTGAATTATAAGTTTATAGTACTAATGGAATTAAAATCCTTTGAATTTTAATTTTCTGAGGCAGAGTCCTTATTGTAAAATTTAGATTTCCCAATAAATAAAAATCAATAATTCTTTATTGCTTTGAAGATAAAATAATATTTCAAAAACAAACTCTGTTTCGAAATTAATATCTCAAAACATTAGCTCTCTTGCAACATTTTTTGTTTAACTAACTTTCCTCTTAATATCTTTTTTATGGCCTGAATCATCAGTTTGTTGAGCTTTTTGGTCGTAAAGTTGGCGCCAAAGATGTTGAAATCCGTCTGTGACTCAGTTCTCAATTTGGAAATATCTATTCCTAAAAAATCAATCTAGGAATCAATCTAGGAATCAATCTAGGAATCAATCTAGGAATCAATCTAGATTTATAAGAAATCCATTTGAGGCTTCACTTCAGGAAAAGGGATAGAGAGAATGATGGGGAATAAGAGAGAGAAACTTGAGGGTTTAGAGAGATTTAGAGTAGGGGTTAGAGAGAGAGACATGGGGGAAGCGATTCTTTAAAAAGGGTTGGAACACGTGAAAAGTCGTTTGTTTGGGCCTGAGATCTGCTAAGTAAAAAGCTAATGAAATAGCTCCTTTAGTAGTTCATATAGGCGCGAAAATTATATTAAGATAGGAGTTTTAATAAAAGAAGTGAAACATGATATAGTATATTATTTTGACTATATTATATATTATATATATTATATATATTATATAATGTACAAAATTGTATACTATTTTTTCTTTCCCATTTTTAATTGTAAAATTTAAAGACAAAGGCAGGTTAATGAGACAAACAAAGGACGTTCTCACTTTCATTTAAAAAACATTCCACATCGCT
Source organism: Trachelipus rathkii (assembly GCA_015478945.1). Taxonomy (NCBI): domain Eukaryota; kingdom Metazoa; phylum Arthropoda; class Malacostraca; order Isopoda; family Trachelipodidae; genus Trachelipus; species Trachelipus rathkii. Next base: position 18,321 of record JABUQX010104145.1, read on the forward strand.
GTGCAAAGGTAATGAGTGAATTATTTTAAATAATAATAATAATAATAATAATAATAATAATGATAATAATAATAATAATAATTCTGTAAAAATATTTAAAGCCTGTTTTACTTGGTAATATTTTATTGTTTTAAAGATAAAGATGTTTGCTATATCTCATGAAATATATTTGTTAAATTATCTTTGAAATATTTATATATTGTAATTAATTATTATATTGCAATTAATACTTTTATTATTTTTAATAAAAATATGAATTGTAGTATTGGAGAATTTTGATGTGTTTGTTTTAAAATGATTTTTTATGTATTCATGAAATAATTGGAACAATTATACTAATTAAAATTTACTTAATTATTTAATATTTAGTAAACTCATTATTGTAAAGAACATTTAATTTATAATGTGTTTTCCATTATTCTTTATTTAGTTTTTTTCTGTTTTTGGAATTTGAAGAATTTTAGGATGTAGAAATAAAAATTATCAGGAATTGCCGCGTTTATTCAACCTCCATCTGGTGTCAGACGTAAAGAGTCCATGTATCACCAGATATATATATATATATATATATATATATATATATATATATATATATATATATATATATATATATATATATATATATATATATATATATATATATATATCAGATGAAAGATTAATGTATCTGTGAGTGCAGATGCCCGAATTGTGATTAAGATGCGATAACACCTTTCAATATAATTATTATTATTATTATTATTACATATTATTATTGTTATTATTACATATATATATATATATATTATTATTATTATTATTATTATTATTATTACATATATATTATTATTATACATATATATATTATTATTATTATTATATATATATAAATATATATATATATATATATACATATTATATATATACATATTATATATATATACATATTATTATATATATATTATATTATATTAGCGCAAACATATATTTATTGCTATATTACATATATTACATATTATTACATACTTGTTACATACATATATTGTTATTATTATTATTATTATTATTATTATTATTATTATTATTATTATTATTATTATTATTATTATATTATTATATATTATATATAATATAACATATATATATTATTAGTTATTATTATTATATATATTACATATATTATTATATATATATTATATTATATATATACATATTATTATTATTATTATTATTATTAAATTATAAATATATTATTATTATTATTATTATTACATACATACATATACATATTATTATATTTATTATATATTATATATATTGTTACATACATATATACATATATATATTATTATTATATTATATACATATATACATATATATATACATACAAACATATAACAAACATACATACATATTACATATATTATGTTACTAGGAGCCACACTCTTTCCCTTTTTGTATATCATATTATTATATTATTATTATTATTATTATATTACATGTATTATTATTATTATATTACATATTATTATAACATATATTATTATTATTATACATATTATTATTATTATTACATACATATATATATATATTATAGATATTATTATTATTAGTTATTATATTATTATTATATATATATTATATATACATATTATTATTATATACATATGTTGGAGGGCAGTTAAAGAATATATTAGATATATATTATTATTGGTTATTATTATATAAACATATACATATATATATATATATATATATAACATATTACATATATATATATATATATATATATTAATATTATATATATATATATATATATATATATTTGGCGCATCTGAACTCGTCTGTGAAAAATTTGGCGTATGGTATGCAAAAGGTTGGACACCCCTGCTCTAGAACCTTACAAGGATTGATTGATTAAGCTTAGTTTCATCAAAACCGTTATGAAAACCAAATATTACCAATCTAATAGTTTTCTCAGTTAGGTTCAGGTTAAGTTATTAGGGGCTTACTAAAGCTTGGAAAATACAATATTAAATTATTAACCTCCACATAAGATGACTTAAAAATCTTTACGTATAAACGTTATTATACAGTTGGAGACAATAATGACAATTTAAAGCTTTCCTTTAATCGCAATATTTTAGTTGCTTTTACAATGAACGACAGAAAAAAAGACGTATTTTAAATGTAGCAACCTTCCATTTTAGATCCCAAGTAAGAATTCTCCCAAAATTCCCGCCTGAAGATGGCATCATATATATATATATATTATTATATATCAGGCGTATATATATATATCTTATATATATATATGCGTTGTTGTTAAGATATAAAGTAGTTATAGTATAGCAGAGTATATTGGTTATATATAAATATATATATTATATAATATATATATATATATATATATATATATATATATATATATATATATATATATATATATATATATATATATATATATTTAATTTTTTATATCTATATATATATATATATATATATTATTATATATATATATATATATATATATATATATATATATATATATATATATTTCTGGATCATGTTTTTTACCCCTATCCATATCGGTTGCATGAATCCGAAACATTTGACAATTAAAAGAAAACTGTATTTAGTCAAAATAAATCTGTATTGTAATAAAAGAGTTTCACACCTTTAAAAATATTAAAAAAGAAGTTTAAATCTATGCTACCTAACGTAACCTAACCAAACTTATATTATTATGTAATTTAATTCACTTTCCTTCGTTTCAATAAGCAACAAAACAATGTATAAAAATATATATAAAAATAGTTCAAACTCTTCTCACTATGTTCTACATATTGTTCGATAACATAACTATGGAAAAAAAACTGACTACAGCTTCATTGGACAGGGATAGTGGACATGAGCCATATTTCTTTAATAAAATAATCTAACATTGATAGCAATTTCAAAAATAGAAAAAAGATATTTCATTTATACAAAAATATTTCTGCTTCATCTCTTAACAACAACAATGGATAATTTAAATTCACAATATAGACCAGTTGCAAATTGATATTATTAAAGTAATTTTCTTGGGTTCAAGGAAAATTTATCAACTTCTGCTTGAATAAAATAATTATAATTGACAAACACAAATTTTCTGTGTACACTCATCATAGCCAGCCCGTTTAACCTGTCGTCTTCCACAGTACTTCGTAGCCAAGTCTTCCTTCGCAGAGTACTGAAAGAGCGTTCTACTGTACTGGTGGTGCATGGCTGGGCGAGTAGTATCATCAAAGCCTTTTTCGTCGACGGAAAGAAAGGTTCAATCTCCTTTAAACCTTGGGAGACAACAAGATCTTTTAGTTCTTCACTACACAGTTTCTTGTCCTCCCAAATTTTGTACCAAAGTTTTATAGCTCTTTTTCGATGCTTTCTAAGTGATACAAACTATAAAATGAAGCTGTCTTTTCCTTTAACTCATCGATTGTTATGAGTAGCATGTGGAACGGATGTAGATATGTCAATGCATAAGCAGGTGTATTTTCAGTAGAAAACCGTAATTCCAAAGAAGAGGTTATAGAATCTAGATACAGAGTTTTTAAGGATCCTCTCCAGAACTCGGTGGGATTTGTTGCTGGATAGTTTCTGCGGTGCTGCTACCTACCAACATCCGTGGTATATTCAGATCAAGTCCTAGTTGCTCGGCGATTTGATTAGCTTCTTTTAACACTTCATCGGTGATTTTTTCTTCATCTTTTCGATGGCTCTTAACTATTTCCACAATGTGTTGAATGTGTGGCGAAGTTTTTGACGATATCCAAGGTCTTGGATTGGAAAGCATTTAAAACTGGCTCTAACATCGCAGAGTACTTCGCGATCAAAATCATAGCCATAATGAATGATGTCTTACATACCGCTGAATGCAACTGAAAAGCGCTTTTTTCTTGTAGCGGTATTTCCTTCAATGGAAAGGGTTTCTAATGCTTGCATCATTCGTACAAAGTGCTCCTTAAACACTCTGATGCACTTGTGTTGTTCAGACCATCTGTTTTGGCATAGATTTGGGATGTTTGGCATTAATTTTCTTCTCAAGACAGACTCGCGAAAAACGTAATAATGTCCTTTATAGTTCCCACAGTATTGCGGATTTCTAGTATTGTGTTCAAATCTCATTTACTCCTATTTAGTTTGTGTGGGAAGAGCAAAT
>JABUQX010104145.1:30000-42490 GCA_015478945.1 Trachelipus rathkii
TCGCATTTAATCATTTAAAAAAAAATATATTATTTTTAATACAGTACAATAGCTGAGACGCGAGCGATGTAGAAATGAGCATTTTGGAGAACAGCAATATCTTTTACCGCATTTATTGCATTTAAAAAAAAAAAAACTTTCGTTTATATATTTGACATTTTATATTACAATTAATACACTTTAATTCACTTAGTAACAACTTGAAGTGCTGTAGAAAGGCTAAGAGATCATTATCATCAGAACATATTGAATATATATCATCCAATAACATATTTTAAAATAAATTAACACACATGTTAACATTTAACGTTTCCGAATAACACTAGCGTGACACTAGCCTATATTAATTATTAGCTTTGATTTATTACCGAAAATATGACTCCGTTCCATTGTACCATGCCAGACGTACGTTCTGCTAATAATATTCAATTAAATATTTATTAATTATATCAAATTTTTATAAAGTGAAAATAATTTTTCCTAATTAAATACATAAAGATGTATACTTGTTTTGAAATCAGAATAATAAAAAAATTTTTTTGGGTGTATATACAACTGTCTCTCTAAAACAATTATCACCATATATATATAGATATATATATAATATATATATATAATATATATATATAAATATATTTAAATATAATATAATATATATATTGTTGGGGTGTGTGTGTGTGTGTGTGTGGTCGTGTGTGTGTGTAGGTCGTGGTGTATGCACCGCGCGTTCTTCATATATGTTATATAGCAATTAGCAACTTCCGTTATTGCCATATACCACTTGATCGATGAATTTTTTTCAAATCAGTTTTGTTAAAAGTTAGACGGCAATAATACGCGGTTTTTGTTTTTTTTTTAATTTGTGTGTCAATTTATATAATTTAATGTTTAATTAATTTATTATTTACTTTCATAAATTTTAAAGAAGGAAAATACATATAGCTTACATTTAGCTACATGGAACTAATAGGTGTAGGTAATAACAACTATGATATAGGCTACAATAGTCAGTAGCATTACGTACGTAGCCATTTGATAAAAATGCTCAATACAAAAAGTAAATATGCAGTGTTCGGGAGTTCTGTATGAAAAATAAACCTTTAATTTTCAATAATGGTTTAAAAAATTATAACTTCTTTTGTAATAGGGCAGAGGGCGTCACCCCCATTTATGAAAAACACAGGATATACTAAAAAAATAATAATAATGAAGAATAAAAACAAAACATAAACGTGGCGTCTTTAGAAAAAAAAGTAACAGCCTCTTAAAGTTGTTAAAACCCATTAGTTTTTCTTATATATATATATATATAAAAATAATATATATAATATAATAATAATATATATATATATATATAATAATATATAATATATATATATATATATATATATATTATATATATAATATACTAATAATATATATATATAATAGGTCAGCTCAAAGAGGCCAAATCATATTCAAAAACTACAATAGCACCAGAAAGGAAATACATTGCTGAAGTGCTCGAATTTTAGTTCAATAATAAAAAAAAAAAAAAAAATATATATATATTCTCAAAAAACTACAATAGCTACAGCGGAAAAGGAATACATTTTGGAATCCTCGTGAAATTTTGGATAGGAAAATGTAAAAAAAAATAAATTAAAAAAATATATGTTAAAATATATATATAATATGAATAGAGGGCCTATTTAGAGACCCTTATTGGTTACCGTTAAAATAAATAACTCATTAAAATTTTGCTTTTTTTTTAACAAAAGAATACCCCAGGTATACCGCACCATGGCAGGAGTCGGGTCTCTCGGCTTCCCGGTCCCACGGGGTAGGACTAATTCCCCCTCCGGGAGGTCTCCGAACCCCCTCTTGGATTTGGTGTCGCAGGGTCCTCCGCCTCCTCCCCCTACGGGGTATAAAAAACGTCCCCCCCTGTGTTCCGTCGACCGAGCCCCCTTTAAATTGCCGTGTAATACCTTTACAAAAAATATATATACTATGTCCCAGCACCCCCCCCCAAAAAATAGCCATTTTTTTTCCTACCAAATTTACAAGGATTCAAGTATTTCATTCGCTGTTGCTTTGTAGTTTCGAGGATTATTGATTTTTTTATACAGCTTCCCCTGTAAATTTTGCCAGGATTCCACAATGTATTCCTTTTCCCGGTAGCTGTTATAGTTTTTGAGTGGATGTGGCTCTTCTAGAGGCTGCCCATATATATATATATAGATATAATATATATATATATATACTATATATATATATATATATAATATATATATAATATATATATAATAAATATATATATATATAATAAATAATAAATTATAATATATTATAATATACCCTATATATATATAATTATAATATATATATTATATAGACTTCTTAGTATTAGATAGCCTGACATACAGATTGAGACCAAAAATTCTCTAAGTTCAAAAAAATTTCTAAGTTCAAAACAAAGTTAAGTTAGTTTTTTAAGAAAATTGTTTATTGGCAAGCTTGCATAATTCCGGAAGCTTGCCACTAAAGAATTTCTTAAAAACTTAACTTAACTTTTCGGAACTAGAAAATTTTTTTTGATACTTTTATGTAATCATGATATTGTTTGATCCATCTAAAGAAATCTGTCTAAGGCCTGATTTTCTAAATCACGATATCGTATTAATACAGATGGAGAGATACTTTGTTAATGTTGTACGTGATATACTGCTAGAAAAATAATTAAATGAAGTATAAAAAGACAAAATATATATAAGTAGGAAAAAAGTTACAGCTCTCTCAATAGTGCGTTAAAATATGTCCGCTTATTAGTTGGTATATTGCGTATAAAAAAAAATTATTGGGCCTCGTGCTTCGTGCTAGGTTAGTGCTCCTCCTTAGTCAGTTATTATCAGATGTTCTTAAATTAGCATTAGACATCGTTAGTGTTTTCTTAGTCAGATTATGTCTAAAGTTATATATACCTCTAACAAAAATCTAAATCATGAATACTAAAACGCATCGGGACCTGAGTAATGTATAAAACCTAATTTGACATGATAAAAAAATGATAATATTTTAACCACTATTTATGAAAGGCTGTAGACTTTTATTTTCTAAAGAAATGATAACTATCTAGTGAAATTGTAGGAGTTATGATGAATACAATCTGAGTTTAACAGCGATTAGAATTGTTCCATTGGTTGGAAGAACCATTTATTTTTATCATCGTGTGGCTTGTACAATTTCTTGCTCCTTAATAATGTTGTAGTTGTAGTAACATTCATGGTATACTAAGGTTGTGAACGATAATATATTTCTTGTAATTTCTTTTTTTATACCTAAATTTGAGCTATTTTATATTCTTCCCTCTCTCTAAAGCCCATCCTCTGTCATAGATAGATTTTGTAGTTAATAATTATAGGGTGTGTGTTTTTATTTAAAACATATTTATTTGAATCCTTACTAGACTCTGAAAGCAATATTTCATGGTAAACTTCTCCATAATAGGCCAGCGTTTAGTTATAACGTCATATGATCTTAAAAAACTATTAAATGCTACAGTAAAACGGAATACATTGTCGGAAATGCTGTTCCAGTTTTTCATTTATGAAATGGAAAAAAAAAAAATTACCAAAAACTACTAATAGCCTACAGCAAAAAGAAGACAGTTTTTGATTGCCTATTATGGTAAAATTTTACACATTAGGATGATTAAATGCTTACTATCCTCGTTTCACACTATCAGTGGGATCGTAGTTCTCGAATCGTGGTGAACCATAGGGGGGTTTGATTCCATCTTTTACTCACATTTATGGGAGTGTCTAGAGCGTGTGTGTTAAAGGACCGCCCTGCTTACCGAGCACCCATTTATAATACCAAAAGCGGTTGGTGTCCGAAGGACCCTCCGGCTTAGAAGGGAAATAATCCTACTCCCGTAGTTCCCCGAAGGCCGAGAAGACCCCGACTCCTGCCATCGGGGCTGTCTACCCAAATATGTTATTAGTAAAAAAAAAAAGCCCCAAAATTTAATAGGAATCATTTATATTTAACGAGAAACCCAATAAAAGGGCCCTGATAATTTAGCTTTTACCCGCGTTCTTAATATAGTGGCTCCTTTAATCATTGTAAACTATAATATATTATACTCCATTAATTTATGTTTATTCAGGTTATTTTTACATTTGATTGCCTATATGGGTTGAAATACAAGGGATTCCAAAAAAGGTGAGTAATCCTTTCTCGCCTTCTGAGCATGAGGATTAGGGTATAAGAATAATATACTTATTATTATGCTACGTAGCTATATTCGCTGATCAGTATATAAGAATTTGTTTTTTAATGTTAAGTTTTTATATCCAATAATTGATTATATCTATGATATAAATAGCTATTATGATCTTTTATATCTAATTAGATCTTATTTTTACATTTTCTAGCCGTTACTAGAATTATGTGCGAACACTAAGGCAATTTTCTCACCACAGTATCACCGGGTCTGAGCGGTAGCATAATAGCTTGTTGAAGGATACATAGTTGACGGATACTTAAACGCTGACCGGCCAAGGGTGAGTATTGGTATATATATGATTGATTGGATTGATAGAGAATGTGGTATAATTGTCATTTTTATAAGTGATTATTTTAACTAGTCATTTAAGGGTTTATTTTAACCCATTACAGAATAAATTTTAGATAAAAATTTGACCTTAAGATACAAGATATAAATATGAGTATATTATATAATCTAAATAGATATTACATCAAGTATATATAATGGTTGTAGAAGGGAGGGTAATATATATTGTAAGATGGTGGTTATATTGATTTTATAGGAATTAGTACTGCTATATAGGGTATAATGTTATATATAAAACGTAGAAAAATTTGTTAAGTGATAGTTTATAAACTAATAAAAATGTAGTAAGGAAATAAATACATGTTCATAATGCCTGATTTATTTATTAGCTTGGTCGTCATTATTAATGTTGGTTCTTATTTGATGGTGTCTGAAGTCAACGACATGTTCTCTGTATGCTTTGAAGATCCTATATTTCGGTCATATATATAATAAAGATCAACCCATACTTGACTTTATCATTTAACTACATATACTTAATATAAACTCGGTCACCTGAACACGCTCCCATCCAAGCAACCGGTGGGGTGCCACTATAAATCAATTGCTCATTTGCCAAATCTGTCAATTTCTTTCAACTCATTCCTCATTTACGTTTCTGTCACAATAATTCAAATTAGTTTCTCCATATATACGCGTACAGCAATAGTTTCTTCTTTTAAGCTCATGTGTCACTCCTATTTCGATCACTTCATCTTTAACTGATCACTACTTACAACATTTTTCTTCTTCCTCTGTTTTGCATTCCTGCATTTTCTATAATAACTACACTTTATCTATTATAATGTCAAATAAACTTAATCCACCATCGTGGTGACCTTCCTCTCTTTTTTCTTGTGTAAGAGTGTAAAAAATTCCTAAGACCCTTGTAAATCTCGTAAAAAATTACCCAGAATTTCCATTAGATGCAATATTCACAAGTATTTAAGATCGTCCTCTCGACGTCAAACGGAAAGTCCTTGTAATTTCCAAGTATATAGCTCTATTATCTATACGTTATTAAGTTTTCACTGTCATGGGAAAACCTGGCGCCCATGGGGTCTCCACTGGGTCTGAAAACCGACTCTCGGCGTACAAAATACATCTTCCATATATAAAAATATTCCTTTATTCTTTCATATTTCAATTACATTATTCCATATTTTATTTTTCGAATACTGTACTTCTTAAACATTTGTTTAAAATTGTTTGCACTAGATACCATACATTTTATATTACTTTCTCGCTATTTTTTGTAGAAGCGTATAAAAAAAAATTGCAAAGTCGAAAGCTGAGATCCATATCTGTCTACACATCTGAACCATTGCTACTGGTACATATGTAATGATAGAATGCGGCCTTCTTATTTAAGGCAAGTTCGTGAGAATATATTTTTTATTATAAAAAAAATTAGCAAATTGATTCATATTTTTAATACTACTATATATTTCTACAACTAAGTTTTATCTTCGACTAATTCAAGCTGTCTTCTTGTGAAAATACAATGTATAAACTCACCTAACATACTCCAAAAATATTCATAAATAAGTTGCGCAATTCGTGAAGCCTATTTTGGTAAAAAGTGCAACATCATATAACTTATATGGTTTTATACTAGTGAGGGTTGCTAAATAATTATTTTAAGAACTTTGATCTGTTGAGAGCTGTCTTTTTCAAATGTTTAATTGTTAGCATAAAGAATGATGAAAATTAGAATTCTATAACCCCCTTTTGCTGTGAGGGGAGAAAGATGATTCCATAGTATATCGACACAAAAAAATTAAACTCATAAATATAAGATGCATTCGACGTTTTACTACGCAAATTAACATTCAACACTAACACATTAAGAACTAATGCATTTATATTTATTTGTTTTAGTCATTGTATTAATAATTCCATTTGTTGACGCTGAGTTTTTCCCCATTTTAGCTACCTCATGACTTTTATTTCCTTTTATCCTAACCGCGAGAAATTAAATTTTTTTTTTTGAACTTCGGCCTTCGGAATCAACATATCTTTAAAACTATCGAATTTATTTAGCACATCTTTTAATTATTTTTGCATTATCTTTATCTCGTCAGCTTTAGACACTTTTACTTATATATATCAATAGGTAAGGTTTAAATTTTTAATTGAGTAAATTATAAACTATATTATAATTATATGCCATCTTATTCAATTATTATTTATGTTTTATCTAAGTTCATAAAAAAAAAAGGCCATTTTGACAGTTTTCCCCATTTTAGTTATATATATATGTAAATATCTAGAATTGATCTCAATATTTTCTAAAAAAAAAAAATTCTACTCCTTTAAAAAATTTCTTTTATCAGAAAAGTTAAGTTTTAAAGAAATTGTTTAGTGGCAAGCTTCTGGCAAAATTCCAGAAGTATTTCCACTAAAAGTAATTTTAACATATCAGAAGGATTTTCTGAACTTAATTTTTTTGAACTTGAAAATATTTAGATCAAATACATATTTTATTTAATTATATATTATATTATTAATTAAAATATATATATTATATATATATATATATTAATATATATATATATATAATATTATATTATATATATTTTTTTTATATCTATTTATTTTATTTGTTAATTATTATAATTATTATTTTATTATATATATGTACTAATAAATTATTATTAAATATGCCAGCCTCCCGAAACATCATGCATGTTTATACTATAAAAACCATATACACTGCTACAGAAAATAAATAACATTTTTGAATTTAGCAATCATTTTATGTACTAATGAAACTTAAAAAAATTACAATTCTAATCTATAATAACACCTTTAAATATAGAATTCATCTTGATCGTGAAGCGTAACTCTCAGTAACCTCCATTTATGCCAGCTATTACGAGGGCAAAGTTATCACATATGTTTTTTGTATTCCTGCATCTGGAAGAAGATAATATTGCTTATTTCTTTTTTTTATTTTCCTTTTTATAAGGGTATAGAGCCAAAGCGGGACAGAGGATAGGGACGAAGACAGTCCCCCCTATTCGGGTTCCAAAGTGATATGGTGCGTTGGGGTTTACCCTGGGTATCTTTTAGTTAAAAAAAAAAGAAAAAATCGCCATTTGGAACACTTTGACGCTTCCCTCGAGCCTTAGGTGCTCCTTCGTTCTTCACAAATAAACTCAGTCTCTATCATAACAGTATGGATTTAAACATGGATATTTTATGGATTTAAATTTGTCAAAAGCGTTATTTTTTTTTTTAAATTGTCAAGGATACAAAAAGATCGATTTAATCGTATTACTTTAATTTACTTACACATATATAGCTGTATATAATAATATAATTTAATAATAACACAATAGGTTGCTGCTGGAAGGCGTGACTACATGAATACTTCAAAATCAATATATATATAAGTTATACCTCACCCGCATTATATTATAGATTCATATAAGTAGTACTCAAGTATCTTAGTATATAAAATACAGTTATATTGCATAAATATATATATTATATATATATATATAAGGTTTAGTCAGATAAGATTAATGAGTAATATATTATATATAAAAATATAGATATATATATAAAATAAAATAATATATAATAAGTTACTACAAAAATTATCATTGCTCATTCGTTTTAATATTAATATCTGAGGAATTGATATATATATATATATATAATTATATACATATTAATATAAATATATATTATTTACTTACGTATTATAGTATATATTATACAATAGTATACACTATGTCACACAGGGATCTGATAAATTTCTTTGATACGTATCAGTAGCTGTTATATTATAATTTTTTCTTATACATTTTAGTAAAATGCACTAAGAAGATACCTGTATACCTCGGAATACATATTATGATAAGGACATTGTCACTATACGAATCAGCATAACCGATTCTCAACTGTATCAATCGGGTAATATTAATATAGTATATAATAATTATAATTCACTGATACATGTATCTAGAAACTGCAAATATATGTAACCATTTTGATAAATATTAATATTAATTAAAATATGATTATATATTAATATATATAATATTATATATATTAATATATATATTATATAGTAAGTATTATATATATATTATATTATTTAATAATTATTATTAATATTAATATATTATATTATATATATATATATATATATATTATATATATAATATAATAAATATATATATATTATTATATTAAAAACGTAAGTCTTCATATTAATTGAGTTTATTACATTTTGCATACTGCTATATTATTCATAATAAAATGATTAACCATACTACGGATTTATACAGTTTCTCAAGTACAAAACAAAGAAAATTGTCCCAATTTCAGATATTAAAAACTTCCAACCAAAATCCATGACAGATTTTAATAGACAAAAAATCTACAAAATAATGTGGCCTCAAGAAGATGACTATGAAAATATGGAAAGCTACGAGAGAACTGCGAACGATGCAACAGTGTTACAACTACGAGGTTAGTTTCTTTATTAGTAATATAATAAGATTTTAAATATTAATTAACCTTGATAAATATTAGCATGGGTTCCTCTAATGCAACATTTTTCCATGTACAAAGGATTCTTTCCAGATTGATAGGAGGATGGTTGCTGCCGTCCAACACATAATAGAATTCTCCCTCAAAACCAAAAATACGTTCATTCCTGCATTATTTTCATTCTTCTCAACCTAACACGCGCCCAAAGATTCCATCTGGAACACATTGACTTTAGTCATAACCCTTATTTCCAACCATATCATCAACACTATACATTAACAAGGTAACAACATACTCTCATGTAAACCCTAGCACACTCAAGATTTTATTCCCTTTACATCCACCTACGATTTATTGCCGACCAGCCACCTCCTTGGGCCTTTCACAAAGCGTTCCTTACTACACTGGCATCATGCCTTTCCCTTTCATTCCAACATATATCCTAAATATTTGATACTCAAGGGGAATGATTTTTGCCTAGGCTGGTGCTCACCATAAGACACTCTAGAGCTTACACCGAAAAGGGAAACCTCATTCACAACAGCATAACCTTAGTCTATTTGTGGTTTACTTTAAACCCTCCTTTTGTACACACTGCCTTGCCAAATCCCTCTACCAATCCTCATGAGAACTCTCTTCATGGATTCTACACTCATAACCAATTCATCTGCATTTACAAGTAGATAAGAGTGCCCCACCCAAAGCCTGAGAGCAATCTTAATACACAACACCGAGTCGCCACTTATACTTGGAGTTCGTTCAAATAAGAGCCACACCTTTCAAGCTTATACTTACACCCACGACATCACTCATGTACCTTATTAAAATTATTAATTAATTAGTTAGATAATACTCGTTACACTAGAACAGAAGAATTCCAACTAATTTACCTATAGATACTTTGAACAATGAGACTACCGCGTGTATAAACTGAGACACTGCAGCTATTAGGTATAAATCTAGCCTTCATAATGGATAAAGGAGTATCATCCGACTTTTAGTGGCCAGCATGTGTAGAGTTAGAAGGCCTGCGATCTCTCAACCATCCCTGGGAGTGAGAAAAAATAAGACACCACAGATCGTAATGTTACTATATAAGTGAACACCAACCAACACATAGTTCCTTTATGCAACTAAATGCTTAACACCAGTTAATTGAAGATATTGTTATTGACACCATATTCAGGGCTGAATGCAGTTGTCTCTGCCTCTGCCGGTATCGAGTAACCCCCAAAAACCCACTTAGAAAATCTACTTCTACAGTCCTTCAGACATTCGATATTTTTAACCTCCTTCCTCACTCCCCTCTACCTCGCACTCTTAATATACCACTATTTATTATCTATATCTAATAATCTTACCCAATGCATCTAATAGTTACGTATGCATATTATATATACTACCAAACACGACTCGCCACTATATAATATAATACTATATCCAGTACTAGTTATCATATTAATATATTATAATATCCAAATATATATACCGACTATCTGAGAATTATACATTCCTTATTCCATCAATTAAAACAAAAAACCATTTATTTATATCTCTAAATAACGGTAATATGTATTTCGGCTCCTCAGAAGATATTTCTACTTACATCTCTATTTACTCCCTATTCAGAAAACTTTCCCTTCTCATTCAGAAACACCAGCCACAAACTGTCTTTGTGGCACAAAAAATTGAACAGCTTCATTCATCAATATATTTTTATCAATTCACATTCTCACCACCTAGGCATGCACCCCTAAGATTACCTATGTGGGAGGAATTTTCTAGAAAAGCTCCAGAAGAACAGCGCAGACGCAAGAAAGCTTGAGACTTATCTCTACAGTGTGAAAAGTACATAGTTCCAGGATTACAGGAAAGTCTATGACTTCTGATTATACTCACACATCTGATCTCGATTATTATACTGTTATGTACTAATATTCTCTTACTGAAAACAAACCTCATACTACCTCTTTTCTTTACTCCCTAGCAAGCAAATTATATTCCCAAGAAGGCATCGAAAAATTATTCAAGCAGAGCATGATCGCGGTTTAACAAGCTACGAAAAAAAATGAACCCAAAAATAATATTTAACACAGAAAAATTTGTTTTCCAAGAAGTTATCGAGCAAAGGATTCACTTGAGTGCGTACAAAGATAAGACGAGTCAAACCCCAGGTACGTAATAATTCGTTATTGGACATCTTTAGTCAAACAAGAATTAAAGAAATATATTGGTGCCCAAGAGTTTTCCACACTTAAGTGTTAAATGTTTGTGATCCCGATTACTAAAATATCGAAAACTACCGGAGCAGAGTTTATTACAGAGTTATGTGACAATAACCTGAAGACGAATAAACATCTCATTCTTCACTTTGTCTCATGATCGTATCTATAAATTTCTTTCTCTACTTTAATCTATTCTTACTCTTTGGCATTCCTATACAACGTAACCAAAAAAAACACCCGTGATTAAACCGATTTTCTTGTCAATCTTCGAAGAAAACATACATACTATATGACTAGACTAACTTAAATATATTATATTATTTAAACTCAATTAACATTACTATTATTGTATATCCGAAAGTATACATGTACTCACCATCTTATAATACCATTAACTTCATCATAACTTGATTGTTAAATCATGTATACCTTACTACATCTCTAACAACCTAATAATCATCATATATATACTATCATATATATCTTACTATTTTTATACTTTTCAAATATATAACTACATATATCATCTCTACCTCATTCTTTTCCTTCAATGAACTAGTGAGGTATTATAGGGTGAGTGGAGAGATATCATACCTGACATCCACTAAGGAAACATGATAAAAATAGATAGGTAGTAAGAATTATAGACCAACCAAAAAAAAGTCCCAGTGCTATTTAACCGCCCCCTCTTATACCTATATTAGAGAATATTCGTCGGATCAGTAAAAATCCCTACCCTTAGAGTAATAAAAACTTACACGAGATCCCGAACGACGCCTCACTATGAGCATATTCGTCTAATAAGTGATGTAGGGTATTCATCCCCTGGCCCAGGTGGGGCCACCACCAGTACCCCATCATACATAAACCCCTAACCAATATTTCACTCTCAATTTATTATATAATTTAATTGGCACCCTTATTCTAGGCCATATAGCCAAAACTTCTCATTTTCTTCTCTACTTCAGAACATTCACATTTACTAACTCATCCACTTCTCTGGGTCTCGCAGCTTCGGCGGGATTCCACACACTTCTAACCATTATGGCATTACCGGCTTATTAAATTAAATTCTCAATACCGACGGCACTTCATTCCTTTCCCAACATGACCTAAAACCCATTACTCAACATACTTCATTATTTCCATTTTACCCCTTTCT
>JABUQX010104146.1:0-12500 GCA_015478945.1 Trachelipus rathkii
AGAGAATTAAACAAAGCTAAATGATATGAACATTACACATTTAATTTATATATAACTATATATATTATGAACTATTATATAAGGTATATTATATATATTTAGGTATTATATAGTATATAGTTATATATATATACTATATATACTATAGAAATATGATATATAATACATATATATATATAATATATATTATAGTTATATATAATATATATATATATATATATATATATTATATATATATTATTATATATATATATATATATTATATATCATATATTATTTGTATATATTATATAAATTATATTTTATATCATGAGTGTTGTACTAGTTGTAGTATAATGTATATATATATATATAGTATATAATATAATATATATAGTATTTATATATAAGTAATATAAATATAATAATTATATATATTTATATACTATATATAACTATATATATATATATATATTATATATATACTATATAATATATATATATATAATAGTTTATATATATATAATATATATATATAATATAATAATAAAAAATCATGACAGTATGAAGCGCATATAGGTATATATATACTAGTATATATATTATAGTAATATAGTATAGTATATAGTATATATATACTATATATATATATATACTATATATATTATATATATATATATATATCTAGTCTATATATAAATATATATATTATGTAGGAGGTGTGGCAAAGGGATATGTATGGATGGGGCTATGAAAAAACACTGGTCGACAACAAATTTTCATCAGAGATATTGTTGTGTTTTCGTTTATAGGCATATTTGACGATGATTTCAAATCTGCAATCAGATTTGCTCGTAGCAGCGTAGGTTTTACGATGAAGAAGTTTTCATAATATTACAGAATTTTTTACTTCGTTTCATATAAAGAAGAGCGTTGTTTTCCAACAATTTTATTAATTTATGCTTTTTACAGTTTTGCCAATTAAATTTAGCACATTTTTTTAACCTTAACGTTTTGTCAATCGGCAGCGTTTGGCAACCATCATCAAGTGCAGTGTTCAGGACTTATGCGCCGCCATCGGGGAATGGGAGTCTTTTATCTCTTTAGTTAATCTTTGGTCTTCCTGCTAACTGCTGAATAAGGCTGTTGCTGGTGCTTTTGGGGGGTTACATTATTGAATTTTCCTGCCCGATCGCAAACAGCAGTGACTCGAACAATGGTAAAAAATAAACCCAAACAAATTTTGGTTTGTATGTGGCGGTTTCACAACAACAACGAACAATTACAACAGACCTCAAAAAAATATACAATATGTATTTGGTTGTCTTTTACGGATGCCAAGGTAGTAAAGACGCATGGGGCGCCTCATGAGGATTGTTCATGTCTTGGGTGGTTGCAGATTACTGGATTGCGTGATTGGGTTAAATAAAAAGAAAGCTTCAAATGCGTTGCTATATCCCATGACCTGGAGGAGGAGAGAGATGCATCAGATAGAGCGTGTTATGTTTCTATTGTAGTGTGTCTACAAGGGTTTTCTGCCAAAAACAAACACCATATTGTATATCGAAACCTTGATTCGGCGGCACGTATGTAGACATCCAAGTCCATAGGCATACACTTGAATCGCCTGACATTTCCAATTCCTCGCTGGATTGGATGGCACTAGCTACTATGTTGCAGTGGAATCAGATGATGGTGAAGCAGGAGCAGTTGTGACTATTGTCCGGAGCGAGTGTGTAGGATCGCGCAGATATAATCATTCGATATGAAGACCATCCATTTTGGGAGGGACTAATCTATTGTTTCTCAGGAACCAGTTGTTACAGTGGATCTGCTGTTAGAGACTAATCTCCCTCAATCGAAAGAGGGACAAGCAGAACATATCTCTGGCCTCCGGAAGACTAAAGGGGAGAAGACAATTAGCTTAGAGGAAGATATGATCACATCAGTTACAAGTGAGCGGACAGAAGGAATCATTTACCTCTAGGCAAGCATTTATCTATTGATTGGTAGCAGGTAGATGGTCATTTCTTAGCTTTGTTATTGGCGGACGATGATAGATGGAGATTGATTGCTCTTGATGTTTGTCTGACTTGTTATGATCTCATGTATAGCAGTTGTGATGTGGGCGTCTCTTTACTAGATTCATCTTGCAAAGACAGTCCTGAAAGTAGTTCTTCTTGCGAAATAATGTAATGGTAAAGGCCATATATCGCCATAATGCTCGCATTCGGTGGTCGCATCTCTTAAAGAGCAACATATGCAATGATGGTGATATATCTGCTTAAAGAATTCAAGTATAAGTCGCACCACAGTGCATCATGTAATGCTCTGCGGACATCTGAAAAGTTAATAGCGGCATGTTAAAATGGGAGATGACTAGCTGGAGGTTACAAAACTACTTGGTTGTTCTTTGTCTCTGGGTACAGTCGTACTACTTACAATGACACTATGTTAATACTGTGATTGGCCTCTAAGGACTGCTCATATGTTCCAGGAACAGGCAGTGTCGCTAGATGCTTTCGCCCTTGGTTGGAGTCCCCCCAAATCGTTTTCTATATACCCTACTGTACTAAGCATTAAATTGGTTCTAATGAGTACGATTTTTTATAGCATGATCGAAGAGTGAATTCAGGAAGGGGTTCAGTTCCTTTGCAGGAAATTTCTGAATGGTTAGTACAGATGAATTTGAAGGAGGGCAATTTTTGATCGAAAATCAAACTCAGGGAGGGTTTATAAAAGACATGAAGTTTTTGAAAACAGGCTCTTGTCCTCTTGATTGACAAGCGTGTGCTTTCTTTCAGAATGGTATGTATGGCAAAAACGTTCTTGAAGATAACGGAAGTTCCTTTGTGATATAAAAGTGGGTAATTGAAGAACCTTCTTGATTCTTATAAGGAAATGGATGGTCTCATTCTTTGAAATCATTTCCTTCATTATCCCATCTACAACTTTTTTGTCCAATGGATGCTTGGTGCAGTAATGACGAGCCAAGGAAGAGCGGGTTTTCCATCCAGAAACATTATAGAGGACTATGGAGAACTCGATATCAAGGTTTGTGGAACGAAGCATGATGACTGAAACAGTTCATCGTTGGACGCTATCAGTGTCGGTGGAGATCAAATCCAGACTCAAACTGTTATAAAACAAAATTCTAATCAAATCAAACGCTTTAGGCTTTTTTGCTTTAGTAAAATGTTTTTAATTTATGATCCAATAAGTTTATTTGTAATAATTATTGTATATAAAATCTCATTAATTTTTGTAATATGAGTGTATTAATGTGTATAACTAAGCTCCATGGAAATAAATTCTTTGCTTAAATTTTGAATATTAAAATAGTCCTTTTTATAGAAATACAAATATAATATTTTATCGTCTTATTTCAAAAACCTGTAACGTGATAGAGAGAAAACTGAAGCCGGATTTGGAACATGCCAAAGCGTTCAGATGTAAATGCATTCAGTAAAGTGTAATTTGGTCAGTGATGAAAAAAAAGTTTCATTTTTGTCGACCAGTGAAAAGTGTTATTTGGTTGGCGGTGGGCAAGGGAAGAGTGTCTAAGAAATGATGGAGAATGGAAAAGTGTGGACCATGCTCGACCAATTATATGTGGATGGATCATGGATGATCTTTGGTTGTTGTGTAGCCCCGAATCTGAAAAAGAGTTTGATGAGGATTGGTAAGATGTAGATTGGGCAGGATGTGTTTAAAGAGGGGTTTGAAAGTAAACGTAGATTAAACGAGTAAGGTTATGGCGGTTGTGAACGAGGCACAGTCATCGTGTGTGGAATATGTTAGATTTGAAAAACTGGAAAGTGTCTGAGTTTAATTACTTAGGATATAAATGTTGGATGAAAAGGAACGAATGATGTAGAGTGTTGTAGGAAAGTTGTGAATGGTAGGAAGGTGGTTGGTGCAAATAAATTCTTGGCGGATGTTAGGGAACTAAAGTCCTCGCGTGTTGGCCTAGGGTCTTACCAGAGTGTATGTTTGTCAACTTGTTGGTGTTAAATGTATACTGTGAAAATGACTGAAATGTGGGAGGGTAAGGAGGTATAGAATCCCAAAGTAGCAAGTGTTCAGAGGGACAATGCGGGACTAGAGGCGTGTTAGGTTGTGAGAAGATTGATAAATGGGAGCTGAACACATTAGGGATGTGGGTGTGGTGTGGAAAAGAATTTTTAAACCTACCTTTTTTGTTTTTCAAGTGCATGTATTGCGAACTTTACTCCCTCAGTGCTTGGGGCAGTGTGTGAGAAGGTGGGTATGATGATCGATGTATGATGAATTGATGAGATGATGAAATGGATATTGATGAATGAGCATGATTGAATGATATGATGGTAATGAATGATGATGATGATTGTTCCTAATAAATTATACTAAATCAACAAGTTTTTCTATTATATTGTCAATTTGTTTAAATATAATATTATATATATACTATATTAGAGGATACGACAGTTATAGTGTAATGATTAGTATAAATAATCAATCAGCCGGTAAATATTAGTATAAATTACTATATGAATAGATATGGTATATATTATATGGGCGCGTTAGATCTGATACCTTTGCGGTATAATAATTAGTATGAATATATTCTATGTAGTAATTATGAGTGTATGTTACGTAAGACATATATATATAATAGTAGCATGTATTGATATGATTAATTAATACTTGATATAGTATAATATTATTGTATATAGTAGTAGACTTAGTATGATATATAATAAGGTAGGAATATATTAATTAATACCCATATGTGACTATATGTCATATATATAGATATAGCATATTATAAATGGTATATAAGTATGATCTAGTATAATTCTATTATTAATTTATATATGTATTATATATATATTATATAATATATTCTATATTATGATTACAACAGACAGAGTTGACAAATATATATATTTGGTATAAAATATAGGTATATATTTAGTATGTTATATAGGTAGCTAGATGTATTACGTAGTCTAGTTTGAGTATATAATAGACTATATCTTAATAATACTCGGATTAATGCGTGGTTTGATAAGCTATGTATAATATATTGTATTGTATATGTAGTATAGTGTTGTTTGGCATAGATCGTTGTGGGTGATATATAGTAATACTATATGTATATAATATATCTATATATATATGTAAAATATAGTAAATTATATATTATATATATATATATATATGTTATAGTATATATAGTATATATATATATATATATATATATTAGTATATAATATATTTATATAAGATATTATATTATAGGTGTATATGTTAGATAATACAGAAAATCAAGTGGGAACAGATGCGGGGGAGTCGGGAGGCACGGCCTACGATCGTCACGGTATCTGAAATTGTTCTGATCCAACACTGGATGCACCTGCAGAGCACAATGTGATGGGGTCTCCGTTCCGTGCATGAAAGTAAGCTTTTGAGTTGTATCGGGTCCTTTGATTGTGTAGCAGTGAATGTGGGAAGCAATTTTGGTCAATGATGGGCGAATTATTTGTTTGCCATTAAGGTTACCTTATAGTGTTCTCATATCAATTATCCCATCCAACAACAAACACCCTTCCAGCACCTTGGCATTCATTCGCGACAGTCATCCAAGTTGAGGGTAACACAACCCAGTAACCCATGTTGTGGCCGTTTAACCTCTCCAATTAACGTAAAAGTTATGCCTCGTCGGTACCAAATGACATTCTTGCGTTGCATGAGGTTGCGTCGGTCCAATTTTGCTAAATTTTTCAAATGAAGCACATTCACCCAGAAAACTCGATCTCGTCCTTAAGTCTTAGGGTCATCCTCACCTTTAAGGTTGGTGTGTAGTCAGATGCATTTCTTGCAATTGTAGCGGTATGCCCACCTAATTGCTTTTAACGGGTGATAGCCCTGAGTACTCGATTGACTCACCCGCCAACTTTCAGCAGCCAAATCGACTGTGCATGTTTCGTATGGGGCTACCGTGTTATTTTTGCTGCGAAGAACTGGGTGGACAGTTGTGGGTCTTCATCTGGTTTGCTTGTGCGTGGTCTATTCCGACTTTCGTCTCGTTGATCTCAGTGTCTAGCTGTTTAATATTAGTTATAGGAGCTTTTACGATAGAGGGTTGCACGGTAATCGGTGTCGGGGTGTGTGTGATGCTTGGGGTTCCATGGTCGTTATGCTGTGTTAGAAGTTCTGCAGGCAATCTTGGACTCACGTAACTCATTAGAGCATTGGCCGGTTCCTATTATGACTTGCGATGAAGCGTTGTTCCTTTTGTCAAAGACAATTACAAGAGGGTATCTGAAAAGGTACAATAAAACTCAGGGGGCATAGAATAGTATTTACTCAAGACTGAGGTCAGCGTTTGTTTTTGTTGTGTTGTTAGCGGTGGGAATGGTCTGATTTTTTTGCGTTGTGTTTGTATTGCGGCGTCATTGGGAGTTCAGTGCTGTGCGTGTGTTGTGGGGCGGTGTCCATGTATGGCGACTTCTGAAGTGAGCATATATATCATAGTAGAAACGTGTTTAGGTTAGGTAGTAGGTAGTGTGGATATTTATATATAGTATTACTTATAGGTATATATCTATATAATATATAATATGGATATATTATATATGGCATTAAATAGTTGTGAATGTATTAGTTTTATATTATAGTACTAGGAACTTTAAGGGACATATTGATGAGAAATGCTTGCGAACCGAACCGTTTTTATTAATTTTGATAAGCTGTAATATTTATTAATGAATAAAAAAGTGTTTAATTATATAGGTCCTTGGTGTAGCATATAGTATTATATAGTGGTTAGGTATGATATAATGTAGCTATATTTGTAGTGGTAGTAGTAATATATACCTAGTGTATATGTATAATATATTTGAGTGATGAGTATGTTAGTAACTCTATTGGTGTATTATATGTGTTAGTATACAAATAATCGGGGTGGGTTCAGGGTTCGGATCAAGTGGGATTGGGGCGTGGTGTATGGAACGTGTGTATGGCGCATCTGGCTATAGTATAGTATATATAGTATAGTATATATATAATATATACAGTATATAGGTACTATAGTAGTATATATTGTTATATACCTATAATACTATTACTATAATATATATACTAATATAATATATATATATATGTATTATATATAGTGTATACAATTTATTATATATTAATATACTATATATATATATAGTATATATAACTTATATTATATAGGTGATAGCTAGTATTAGTATAATATCCGGTGTATATAATTAGTTATACTATATATATTATATATTAAATTTTGTTTTTTTATGTGATTTTAAAATAATTGAAAATTATAAAAACTTGCTGAAATTGTAAGTACAATAATTCACAAGATTTTTTAAATTTTCTTTCAGTTACTTTTTTATATTAAAATTGATTTTTTCTTGAACAGCTTAATAAATACATACAGGATTTAATATTTAATGCGCTATTATTATTTATTAGTATTATTATTATGTATTTATTATTATCTAATTTAATTATTATTATTATTATTATTATTAATTATTATTATTTTCAATTTCTTATTATAATTATTATTATTTTCTTATTATTTATTACATTAAATTATTATTATTCATTATTATTATTATTTATGTATTAATTATTTAGTAATTATTATATTATATATTATTATTTATTTTTATTACTTATTATTAATTATTATTATTATTATATATTATTATTATTATTTATTATTATTTATTATTATTATTTTATTATTATTAATATTATTATTATATTATATTATTATCTATTATTATTATTGATTATTATTATTATTATTATTATTAATTATTTTATTTAATTTTATTATAATTATTGTTATTCTTTATTATTTTTTTCTATAATAACATGTATTTAAATATATATATATGATATAGATTATGATATATTATATATAATAGATTATAATATATAATATTATATTAATATTATATATAATATATTATATATATTGTTAGACATAGTATATATAATATATTATATAGGTATATATATTAATATAATATATATATGATATATAGGGTTTAGTTAATTTAATGTATGACTTAGTTAATAGTAATTGAATATACTAGTATAGAGTAACTATATATAGTATTATATAGGTATATGTACGCCACTCACGCGTATAAGTAGTACGATTTATATTATTATATAAGTGATATAGTTGTATACTATATATAGTAATACATGTAATATATATTATAGTGAGTTATAATGATATATTATATAATGAGTCGTCAGTTGACAATAGTTGTGTTATATTATAAGTAATATAGCTATGATATACTATATATTAGTTATATGAATATAATATATGGCGACTACCGCGGTGGGTGGGTTTCATGTTACCAAAAGTTAGCCCCCTTTTAAGCCCATCCCCCCTTCCCACCCCATACCCTGGAATATACATCTCCCCGCCCATCACTTTAAGTTTAAAACCTATAAACAAAGAATAAGCAGAGGAAAATTCCAATTGATATATCTACTTATTTACTTTTGTTGTTCCTTCTTTTGTTTCCTTTTTTTTTTTTAATAAGGGCATTTGCGATATGGAAACTGGCTTCTTCTATTGAGCTTTAAACCATAGACTGCTTGGTATATTGGCGCGCCCCATGATACATAATTAAGAGAGGGCAGTTGGGGGGGATTTTACGCTTATTAGTGTCTTGTTCGCCGGACAAGGATAAAGCTATCACCGAGGTGTGTACTCTGTACAATCACTGGTTTGGACACAGGGCGAGACGGGTCACTTTTATGATGGTATCTGTCTTTGTCTATGTTTCGGAGGATCGGTTCTGTGATCTTCACCCTGGTAACAGTAATATTTTAGCCTTTGCCTGACTGAGTCAGACCGCCCCTTCCCCGGTGCGGGCAAGTCGGGCACGAGGTATCTATACCTCCACTATTGTATTTCAACATCACAACCGCGGCGACAGGAGCAATGTTTATACTGCTCTATCACGAATTGCGACCGATTACGTAGAGTTACATCACGTATACTGGGAGAGATAGAGAGTGAGAGAGAGTCTATCACACTCCATCACGCTCCTCGACCTTATACTTCAGAAGTTGTTCACCCATGTCGCTCCGTGCCGGTCATACTTATCTTATATTTTATATAATAGTATATAAATATACGGTTATATATATATATAATATAATATATAATATATATATATGTACTATTATTATTAGGTATAGTATATATTACTATATATATATATATTATTTATATATTATACTATATATATATAATAATATATGATATATATATGATAGATAATAGTAGTTATATTATATATTCAATAGTAATATTAATGTTATGGGATATTTATGTATATATATATAATGAATATAGGTAAGGGTGGATAAGTATATATATACTCGTATATATATATATAATAATACTATATATATTATAGGAGTATATATAGATACTAGTAGTATAAGCTATATATTATACTATATAGTATATTATGAACTATAATTATCAGTATAATATATATATACTATATATTATTATATATATATATATATATGATAGTATTTATATATTAGTATTGTAAATTAGTATATATATAGGTATATAATTATTTAATTATATAATAATATATATATAGTGATTAATACTATATATCATTATAATATAATTTACGGAAGGCATCGTCACATAGGTGGGCAAGCTCGTCAAAGCTCGTTGATGTGGCAAGGTACGTTTCCGCATACTGGTATAATAAGTTACTATAATATATCTATATAAGTACGTATGGTGGGCGAGCACTGATTTGACGTACTGAGTAGTAATACGATATAATAATCAGCTAGTAACTATCAATATGAATATAATAGTCATATATATATATTATATATATACTATAGTCATATTATAATAATACTCATATATATATTATATATGTCGGGGAAGGGCAATAAGTCCCAGCAAAGTGCCATGCCTTAGGCGATGGCCAAGGTATCGCCCCATGGCATGACCTGCCGCGGGAGTGTTAGTTGGGCTGGCAACAATAAACTCTGCAATCCCCCGCCTTTCCCCCCTTTGTTCATGCTGCCCTAATCTCGTGTGTTCACTTTCCCACTGAAGTATGTTTTCTATGGCGGTACTCCCTAGATACCGTAGCGGGGGTTGCTGTTGAAAATGTTCTTTGTGCACTGCGCTCCCCCCTCCCCCACATCCACTTGTTTCCCATATTTCACAGGCTTTCGATGCGACGACACTCCGATCATTTTCTTGTAAAATAAATTGAAAATATTGACGAAAACAAATTCTTGGGGGCCCTTCGGTAAAGATCCTTGAGAGCCCTTGCATTCAAACAAGGCCCCCAAGTTCACCTCATTCCAGCAAACATCATTTCGGAATTGAACTGCAATACGGGGATGGAAAAAGGGGTTTTGTTCCCACCAAGTTCGCCCCCGAGGGTGTCCCGCAAGGTGTCCCTCTTGTTCTAGGAGTTTTTTTTAAAAAATTTATTTCTTGGCACACGCGGCTATTGGGGAATGTGCTTGTGTGCTAAATTTCTCTCCCCTGCTTCTGAATAGCGGCCATCTCGGCCGAGAGAGAGGAGGAGAGGAGAAGAGAGAGAGAGAGAGAAGAGAGAGAGAGAGGGGAGAGGAGAGGAGAGAGGGGGAGGGAGAGAGGGAGGAGGGAGTAGAAGAGAAGAGAGAGAGAGGAGAAGAGGAGAGAGAGAGATGAGATGATCCAAACCATTTTGCTTATTTGATCGAATTCGTCAGATTCAACAGTCAAATCCCTACTCTTATTCCCTCTTACTCTCTCCGCTATCATAATTTCCACTCATGTGCAGGATGTTGTGCATATGTGTGCAAAGCACATGGTTTTGGTCCTCGGTGTTTTATTTTTTTTATGGGTTGATGTCGATTGCTACGATTATTGTTTTATGAGTTGGTTTTGAGTTTAGGCCGTTGATTGTGGTTTGTATAATGTTTGTGAGTGCGGTTGTAGTTGAGTGGTTTTGTTTGAAATCGTGTGTTGAAATTTGGTTTGATGATGTGTGGATTTATTTTGTTTAGTATGATTTTTTCTAGCAGTTTACTTAGTGTTGATAATAGAGAGATGGGGTGATATGAAGAAGGGTCAGAGGGGTCTTTTCCTGGTTTTAATTTGGGTATAATGATATCCTTTTTCCAGATTGGGGCAATAAAGTTCAGTCAAATGGAGCTGTTGCATATGTGCTAATTGTGTTAAAGCTGTGTTCTCTAAGTGTTCGAGGTGTTTGCTTGAGATATTATCTATGTCAGCTGCATGTGAGTTATTAAGTGTCTTTGATATGTTTTCTATGTCAGTTGTGGTTATTTCTATTGTTTGGTCTTGGTTCAGTTTTATTTTCTTGAGGGCTTTGATGATTTTCCTGTTTTGAGGGAGTGTGTTATTGACTCTGCTTTGCTAAGTGAGTTGCGAGAGTGCTTGCATGTTTTTTGTTGTTTTGTAGGCTTTGTGCGTTTTGGTTTTTGATTTATTCGTGTGTGTGTTTGTTGGTTGGTTGAGTGTTTCAGTGTATTTATTGTTTTCCACATTCTGGTGCTATTCGTGTATTGGATGTTCTTGGTGAGGAAGGTTTTAAGTTTTTTGATGAATGCGTGTTTGGTAGGTTTATGATTTGAGTATTTATGGCGTTAATCTGTGTTGTCGTTTGGAGTGATGATGGTGTTTTTGTTCTGAGCGAGTTGCGCTGTTTGATTAGCCGTTTTATTTCAGGTGTTAGGGTTTGGTTGTATTTCTTTATGTATCCTCTGGAAATGGCTTTGCTAGCTACTTTTTGAATTAGAGAAGTGAAATTTTGTATGGCCTTGTTGAGTGTTGATGTCTTAGTGATATATAGGGAATGTATGTTGTTTCCTATATGGTTGGTGAATAGTGTTCTTCAGTCTGCTTTCTTGTAGTTTTTGTATGTTTTTCTGATTGGGTAGGTTTTTTTAACATTTAGGTATTTTATGATGATTTGTAGGTGATCGGAGTTTAGGTCGGTTTGTGTTGACCAGTGAGTTTTGTGTGTAAATTTGGTGAAATGAATTTGGTTATATCTGGTGATGGGCACGTTTGGTTGGTTTGAAGTGGGTTTCTGGTGTGGCTGTTTCGGTTGTTTAAGATGTTGAGGTTTTCAAAGTTCTCTATGATGTGGGTTCCTCTTTGGTTTGCTTCTTGGACGTTGTACCATGTAGGTTGGTGAGCGTTGAGGTCGCCCCCATTATGAGGTTTGGGAGGTGGGAGATTTAGGAGAGATTTGGTTTGTAATTTCTTGGGCATTGTGGTGAGGTGTGGTGGCAAATGGAGAGATTTATTAGATTGTGTGGTTTTTTGTTTATTTATTGTAAAGGACTGTGTTTTAGTGGAGTCGTTTAAAGCAGTTGTAGTTTGTGTATGTTAGTGAATTGTGTATAAGGTTTAGTAGAGTGTGGTTTATGGGAGTTTGGGGTGTGAAGACTACATCACAGCCATA
>JABUQX010104146.1:15000-27500 GCA_015478945.1 Trachelipus rathkii
ATATCATTCGCGAATTTGCTATTGACGGATTAAAATTGTCCTATCTAAAATAATTAGATAGAGAAAAAATTAAAGGAGCATTCTATAAACAAAAAATGCAGAAAATACGGTTTGATCCTAGGAGATTTGAGAACGAAACCGACTCTGACAAAATTAAAGGTAAAAAGAAGCAGGGTATCTTATGAAAAAATGGGTTTATGCCCTTGACAAGCTTTATTTCTATTCATATAAAACCATGAAATTAAAGAAATAGCCTTAGGTTAGTAGTCATCATCGCCATGATGAGTGCAGAATTCACTTCGTATTCTATTCTCGCCTTCTCGGCACGAAGGACTTTGTGTTAACCATCTGCGTATATAACTTGATCAATTTAATTAAGGTCGAATTAATATGACTTTTATCACTTGATCAATTGAAGGATGAAGTGGTATGAGAAATGAGAAATCTAAAAGCGTGCCAATTTTTAGAAAGATTTTTATGTGACGGGCTAATATAGTATATATATATATATATATATATAAATATTTAATTATATAATTATATAGTATAATTTAATTATATATATAAATATTATATATTAATTATATATATAAATATATAGTGTATATATGTATATTATAATATATATATATTTTCAAATGTTTATTACTTTTTATTTTAATAAATATTATTTTGTTTATATTTAATAGAAATTATAAACAAATAAATATTTATTAAACATAAAAATAAAAAATAGAAAAGTATGATATTATATAATTATATATATATATATATTATATACATAAATATTATAGTAGTAATATAATAATATATTATATATATATATTACTAATATAATATATATAAAATAATATATAGTAATAATATATATATATATATATATAATATATGATGATATTATATATATAATATAATAATATATGTATATAATAATAGTAATATATATATATAATATATAGTAATATATATATATATATATGTACAATATATATATACTATATAATATATAGTAGTAGGATATAATTAGTATATACGGAGACTCTACTCCAGTATTATAATATATATAGTATATATGTATATAATATAAATATTCAGCTATACTGAAATAAGGCTTTTTTTTTATCTAGTGCGAAGGATGCATTGGTTTTTTCCAGAATTCTGTGAATTGGTATCCACTGTGTAGACGCTAGCAAGGGCGTATTGATTGACATGTTACTTGTCAGGTAGATTTTCCGCACGGAAGGGGATTCTTTTGTCATATTTTTAATTTTGAAAAGAACTGTCGGCATTTATTGGGTGTGCCAAATAATGAAAACTTTTAGCGCTTAATTGTCTCAGTAAGAGAGTAAATACATTTCCTGATATTGAAATAAAGGACTATAAACTGGGAAGAGGAGTCACACAGTTAAATGTATCTTATCATATTGCTCATATCGGCATGCGCGATAAGTTAATTAGTTATGTGTAATGAATCAATGATGCATCTTCTGACCTTACGGTTTAAGATGGGTGCGTTCGTAAGTATACTGACCTCAATTTGAAACTTTTGGTAAATCAGATAAACCTCTTTTTCCAATTCATCGTAGAGAATGTGAGCATCCTCTGAGATACGCGCACTGTTGAAACTGTTACTTCCATGAAGTGGGAAAAGGTTAGATAGATGTTCCGCTTAAGCTGCGCCATCACAGTTTGGTACATGGACTGAATGAAGATTTAATTATGTATAAACGATAAGTAAGTCATGAGAGTCTGGTCCCTGGAGTTCACGTTTAAGTTATTCATATGCTGAGTGATGTCCACAAGAAATGTCATTTATGAATAAGTCTTCCTTTCTCCCAGCTCATGATTGGGCATTTTCTATGTCTGGTGTTATATTTATTTCATTATTTCGAATTTGTTCGTGAGCTCCTGATTAAAATCAATTGTGGACATAGAACCTTTTGACATTCCAGAAACTTCGACCCAAAAGTATAAGCAAATTTCAGTGAACATTGCTTCAAGATCTAATCATAAAACTCTCTAAGAACTGCCTGTGTTTTATTTAGACCGTTTACTGTGTTTAATGAAATTATACATTTCTACAGATCAAGTAGACAAATATCATTGTGTCATTACTAAGGGAGTCAGCGGCGATACAAGGAATTTGTTGGTGAATTATACAATGATAATACAATTGAGGTTTCTTATCAACCTGCCCATCTGTGGCTTTCCGATCCTATATGGTAATTTAATGCAAAGGCATGAAACAAGCTTCGCTTTTGTTATCCTTGTATCTCATTGATTCGTGCACCATCAGTGGCAGATTGACCATTTTATTAGTTTTTTCAAAGTATAATTCATAATCAGATAATGCCGAGACTTACATGTGGAAAAATTTCTGTAACACGGTTGTTATCTTTCCATGCATGAGATCAAGCAAAGCAGTTCCCTCTGATATGGGAAAGTCAGAACACTCGGGCACGGAAATAAGAAATTGCCATACTCTGCTTTACTCGTGATGTCTAAGGTTGCATCAACAGCCAAGAGAATAGAATTAAAATGACGCTGCGCGTTTGCTTCAAAGTTAACTCAGATATCATTAGCGTATTTACAGATGCGACGGACCACTGTTTTTCGTGATAGAACTTGGAGATGCTTTCGAGAAATTTACTTTATCTTGGAGTTTAACTTGCTGCGGTCACTAGGAGCGTATGTCTTTTAGAGTTCGTCCTTCTGAAATGTGGTTTCAGAGCCTTGCCTATTAAATTTCAGTAAAGCCATCAGAGCGTTGCGTGGCTCGAAGTATTGAGCTAATTAATTTGTTTAATGTGGTATGCTGCTATATGATTGACTGGCGGGAGCGCTTTTTAGTTTGCTTTGTAAGCATGATTAATTTTTCGTATAGCGGTGAGTTTCCCCTTGCAGCATATACTAAGGAATGGCGCTTTCAAGATTGTATATTTCTTTTGGTACTGAAGCAAGGATTCCGCCACATGATCAGAGGCATATTTCGGTCTGCCTTTATTTCGGATGAAGAAAAATAATCTTCGTCCTCCTCTTTGAAATTATTATAAGATAAGGCTGTTCCTGTTCTCTGTGAAATTAAATGCTGACATTGCTTCCCGAAATTCCAAACAAATATTGTAAATCAATGCACAAGAAGCAACACTTTAAACTGACAAAAAACACTATAAACACTTGCGTCCTCAACAACCGAAAAAACACTGCATGAAGCCGGAAGTGAATTAGGGAAGTTGTCATACTGACAAAAAATCCGTTAAAAAAGTTGGTGTATAGGTATATTATGATTATATTATTAGTATTATTTATATTGTATTTTATATATAGTATATGTATATATTATATATATTTATAAGTAGGTTAATTTTTTTAAGTATGTATAGGATATTGTATATATATGGAGTGAGTTGTATAGTAATATAGTTAGGAAGTAAGTATAGTATTATGTATTGGGGGTATATATATATAGTAGTATAGTATATATATAAAGTGAGTAATCAGATATATAATTATATAAATATATATAGAGAGGTATAGTAACTATGATAGAGTATAGTAGTATATATTATAGTAAGTATAGGGGGAGTATAGGATATATAGCGACTGAGTATAGGGAGTAGTATTTATTTATGAGAGAGAGAATATGAGGGAAAGAGATAGAAGATATTTTTGTGAGGTGAATAGGGGAGAGAGAGAGAGAGAGGAGAACATTAGTCTATTCATTATGTGATGCTGTTGTTTGAGATTGGCAACTATACTTCAAGCAAATTGTGCCAATTTCGTG
Source organism: Trachelipus rathkii (assembly GCA_015478945.1). Lineage (NCBI taxonomy): Eukaryota > Metazoa > Arthropoda > Malacostraca > Isopoda > Trachelipodidae > Trachelipus > Trachelipus rathkii. The sequence continues at coordinate 18,785 of JABUQX010104146.1, forward strand.
TATGTATATCCACGTAAGAGCATTCAGTAGGTAGTAGTATGATATCCGGATATTGATAGTTAGGTAGGTGTAGTATAAATAGGTATGATATAGTGTATATATAGTAGGTATTATGTGGAGTATTAGGTAATCTACCTGTAGTAGAGTATATTATAGTTATTTGATATAAGTAATTTTGTAGATGGGTTTATATATATGATTATTATAATTATAAGTGTGCGTACTGTAATTTTTTATTTATAATATATATGTAGTCACTAGTATGATTTATTAATTGAGTGATTAGTATTGGTTCCAGGGTATTAGTATAGTGAGGGAGTATACTGTTTAATAATAGGTAGGTGAGATAGTATATAGTATATATATATATAAATATATAAGTCGGGGTGTAAAAATTATTATTTATATTGTATTATATTTTTTGGTGATATATATATATTGTATTTGAAGTAGTTTTGTATAGATTGATTTTCCTTCCGAAACTGATAAGTGAATAATAAAAGAAAAAAGTTGTAAGTAATATAATGTCCAAGGGAAGTAAAGAAGAAGATAAGAATAATAAATTGATATGTCAGGACGGGTTTTGGCGGCTATTATATTCCCGCAGGCATGAAGGTTCTCTCTATCCTCTGCTTATTGGATAGAGAATGTTCAGTAACGTGTCATGACAAGTTTGTGGAATTGGGTTTATACGTGAGAGGCAGATAATATTTAATAAATTATATTAAAGAAATAAGCATGAAACATGATTACGAGTGAGGAGACAGAGCGTAGCGATTAACGAGGAAGAGATATTGTGTTGGTATAAAGATGGAGTGCCGTGGGCTTCGAGGATACGGGGTGGGTGATGATAGATTTGAGTGAAAGAGTATGAATAGACCATTTATAATTTATTCGTTTATTTAAACACTAGGAGTCGATCCCGCATGCGAGAGTAAGATGTGTTCCGGAGTTTATTTATTATGATGCTATTAATAGATCCTGTGTCCGAGAAGAGTGTAGGGTTGTCAATCATTTGAAGATCCACTGGTTGATGATAGAACTTTTATAATGAGCCTCTAATATTTTTCGAGTGTTATATTTACTTTAGCGTCAATGGCTGATTTCGAGAGATAGTGATCCTTTAGATTAGATCTTGTATGAACAGTGATGCATCTTAATGGAATTGGATTTTGGCATCATGGCTAGACGAGTGTATTGCGTCGGTGTTTGGTAACCAGAGTCTAATGATGTTATAGTTTAGGAATGTTAAAATTTATAATCTTAGTTTGTTAAGATGATTTTTGTTTATGGTGTATATGAGGGTAGTAATATAGTATAGTATATGGTTTGTTGGTGTGTATTATGTAATATCTGTAGGAATATATACTAGGATAGTAGTATTAAGAGTAGGGAGGTAGTATCTAGATTATATAGTATTTTATCTTTGTAGATTATGCTTGTTAATAGGTAGTATGATGTTAGGTATAGGAGTATACGGTGGGTATAGTATTAAGTTGAGATGAGTTTGTATGGTAGTTTGTAGTCTAGTGATGGGTGAGTAAGAGGGTGTATAATGAGTGTTCTCGTTGTCTCTGAAAAAAAGGTATATGAAATATGATATATATATATGATAGATATTATATAATTTGTGTGATGCGTGTAGTGGAAACCTAGAGGGAGGCGGTAGCAGATACAGAGGACCAGTAGAGAGTAGGAGAGATAATGAAGTTAAGAATGGATGGTGATTCAAGCTGATTTATTTGATAGAGAGATTGAAGTAGGCTGGAAGTCTCGAGAGAGATTTCTATTGAGTGATTTTAAGTGGAGATGAGAGGGAATGGAGAGAGAAGAAATGACATGTTTGATTTGTTATCGATTGTTTGGTGCTATGAAATAATTCAAGAAAGTAATGAAGATACGATGGATTGGAAAGAATGAAGTTGTCTAGAATTAGTTGTAATTTATGTCATCTTGTGAATCTGGGTTGAGAGCGATAGCGAGGATACAGGACAATTGTGTTGGAAAGATTATTTCTTATGCTTCCTTACCTTAAGTTATATTTATAATACAATATTATAAGAAGTATTTTATATGAAGAAGAAAGTTTAAATTACTATAACTTCCAGTAACGTTGGAGCTGTGACGATGTGCCCAAGTGCTACTATCTTGCGTCGACCATTAGTTAGTAGAATTATTGTATCTTGCGCGAAAGTTCTTGAGGGGGTGTCTCGTGAGCTGTTGGTGACATAAGTTGTTCTGGGAAACCCTTCTATTCGCACATTATTTATCTTTTCTCTGCCGTATATTGGTCGTGGATTATTAGGCGTGTGTTGATACATGACTTTGATGATGAGTTATAGTATACAGTGATTTTTGGGTGTGGGTGGGGGTTTATTGGGGTGATATATGTAATTAAGTATAAATATTTAGATGTAAATTGTCTCATATGGTAATTAGTGTTTCAATCAGATTTAATATATCGTAAGAAATATATTTCTATTCATTTATAATCTCTCAATAATTTAAAGGCTCTTAATTGGTTGTGTTTATTTTATTGGACAATATATTATCAATCACTCAGTTAAATTATATCATTTAATGAATTTCTTAATTTACATCTCTAAGTAGCTGGAAAATAATATTAATATATTGGGAAATATTGTGTAGGCTATATCATATTAATATTACATAGTGCAGTGATAGTGATGGTAGTGATAATGATGGTAATTGATAGTGATCATGTATAATAATAGTAGTGATATTTATATTTTATATATATGTGTGTATGTGTATATGTAGTTTAGGTTATGTATATGTATTTAATGTATGTATAGTATTATTTCAAGAATTGGACCAAATCAAGCTTTTTTTGTAAGTTATTTTATTATATATAAAAAAGTGCCCGATAGCTCAGTGTTAAAAGCACTCGCCCAACAAAGCGAGGTCCCAGGTTCGAAAACTGGTCGGGTGGGAGAATGTGAGCTATTCTTCCTTGCTTGGCTCCGTCCTGCTCGGGCGACGTTAAACGAGTACACCTCCTTCTTGATGGGCTCCGCCCGTGAGTGATGGTGTTTATCTCTGCTAAAAAAAGAAAAAAGAAAAAAAAAAAAAACAAAAAAAAATATATATATATATTATTATATATATATAAGTAGATATATATATAGTAGTTATATTATATATATATATGATTATATATAGTAGTATAAGTAGATATATATTATAATATAGTATATATATATATATATATATATACGGGGAAAACAGCTTAATCACTCAATTATTTATGCACATTATACGAGAATGCTACATATGTAAAAAAAGAAGGTTGGGATGAGCGGAGCTGGTGATATTTACACAATGATATAGGTTGAGCGTCTAAGTATGTAGGAGATACTTAAAAGCCCCTTTGTTGGAAGAGGTAGTGCAGTCCGCGCAAAGATTGAAGAGTAATAGTAACTTTCTCCGAATTATTCATCTACTTTTATTCTTTATTCTGAATTCTGAGTCACATTTTGGAATCCTTTACAATTTTGCGGTATTGTATATTGAAAAGCATGTTAGAATAATATACTTAAGGCTCCTATTTCTCCCGGTAACTTTAGTGATGTAGCATAAGTCCTCAATTATTATAGAAGATAAGCGCTACAATATCAACTATGATGACTATCTTTTACGAAAAGTAAATTGTAATAGTTTTTCACATGTATATGTGCTATGATATAATGACATTCAAGAAAGATATTTAAATGTATTTGTTAAATCTAAGGTATATATTAAATTAAATATAATAACTTTTTTATATTTTATTATTAGATCGTACTCTTCCTTCTAGCAGTTTGTATAAGAGATCTGTAATGAAGATAAGATGAGTTTTACCGCTTATAATTAATAAGTGGTAATGCGGGAGTTTTTCAATGGAGGTGCGTATAATTTCAATAGGGTGTTTATGAACGGGAATTTTTATTGTCTGAAAATGATGTTAACTAATATGTGAATTAGCTGTCAAAACCCATCAGAACTTAAATATCGGTTTAAGATAAAGTCGTATTGATTTGCATATTTGTTAAATAGAGCATGTTTTAGAAGTGGATAATAAATGTATTTATAAGAATGGGAGACTAGGGAGATTCAGAGGCACTTATCGTTTAAAAATAGGTACGCTCTGTGTTTGCTACATTGATAAGTATACCATAATAATAAGGATTGAGAGATTTTTGATTGAGATGAACTAACAGTGGCTCGATGTAAGTAATAAAGTTTGTAGATATGTAACAAAAATATTGATACTTACAATAAAATGTCCCTAACTGTATAGTTAAGAACTAGTAGTAGGAGCACGTATAGATTATTAGTATATAGTTAAGAAAATAGAATTTTGTTATCTTATTATATCTATATCTATATTATTTAAGAATATTGAATATTCAACATATGTTTTGAAGATATATGAATAATTGTATTAAGTATTAGGACCATATAATCACCCTTCTGACGAAATTTTATAACAAGGTTGTAGTTGCATCATTTTTTTTAAAAGGGTAGGAAGATATTAATTGAATTTCTATGTGATATTTGCCGGGTTCGTAGATACATTATGTAAAGTGGTGTATGGTTTTGAATGAGTAAGTTAGATGTATGCTATATCTGTCTAGATTTGTAAAATCATCACGTTAAGATCAATGTTAAATATTTGGTTGTACCGTAACGCTATACTTCTGCCTATTCCAACTAATATGCACTTCAACTAAGCAAGACAAAAATGCAAATTATTCAGAAAATAAAAATTTTTTTTTTTAAAATATGGAGATTAAAAATATTTATAATATTAAGTCATCGATTAAGAAAAATTTAAACTTAATGAATAGATCATCCTTTTTATATAATAGAAAAAGTAAAGATAAGTTTAAAAATATTACACTTTTTAAGTGAATTATGTAAATGATTGTTTCCTGTGGCATTTATGGAATCTGAAGAGTTAAATAGACCGCTGATCTTATAATTCCAATATATATATATAGTGTAACAGTAAAAATAATAGTATGAAAGTTAAAAACAAATGACTTGGCTTAGTATAAGTGTCTTAAAAACTGTGGTGTGGAGTTCGGCTGCTGATTAGAAAAACTACCTTTCTGCATTACGTGCTAGAAGGTATTAACCGGTTAAGACAAAAAATTAGTTGAAATACGGGTTGAACCGCCGAGCTAAAATGAAAATTAGAAAGCATATCTTTAAGCGCGAAATTATTATGAGTATATTTAGGTGAGTCAGTGAGGTGGTGTGTGTACGGTAGTATATATAGGGTCGAGAAGATGGGGTTTAGAGTTATGGGTGGGGGTGGTAGTGTGCCTTTATGTAAAAATTGCGTTACGAATCTTCCGGTATGTATGGTTTTGGTGTCCGGGTTTCTTCCATCATATTGAAAATGACGCTCTAATATATTGTTTTAGATAAACGTTTAGTATCAGGGTGAGTGTATTGGTAGCGTAGGTATAGTATATGATATTAGTATATATATTGATTAGTTAAGTGTATTATCGTGATTTATTGTATAGGTGAGTAGTATGGTTATTGTGTATATAGTTGTATGATATGATATGAGTGGAGAGTTAGCTGTAGATAATATTTTATGGCTAGTTATATTATTGGGTTATGAGTGGTAGAGTAATATGGAGGAGGTAGGGGGTGGATGATATATGGTATTGTTGAGGAGAGAGGATAGTAATGGGTAGTGAGTATAGTTATTCAGTATAGTTATAGTGATGTATGAGGTGGTTGGGTGATGGTATATAGTTATATGAGGTATTATGTTATTATAGTTACTTGATGATAGGTATATATAGTATAGTTTATATATATGAATTGCTAATGAGATCAAAGCTATTGAGTATTTCCTGAGGGTTCTCCACTCAGAGATACTAACCTGCCGTGTAGATATAAAGAGTGAATTAGAGTATAATTAGAAGTTAAGTAATTAGATGATTGCCTGTTGTAAAATGTATTTGTATTTTATTTCAGGTATAGTCGCTTGGTTGAGACATGAGTAAGTTTTTTCTTTGAGGCTTGTAGGTGTAATGCCATGTGGAATAATGCGTTTAGTATATGAAAGTTTGGGAATAGTATTAAGTGAAAGTTACTAAATACGTAATTTAAAGTAACGAGTTAAGGGAGGATGGGAAATTTTTCGTGAACAATAGTGGCAATGTATCGCAGCGTGTGATGGTGAAGTAATCGTCTATCGTTTTGTGCTGGTGTGTGTGATTGTCTGTAATTATGCAAGACAAATAAAGAATGAATTATGAACCATTGAAATGAGCAATAAATCCTATGGTGAAGTGGATACAGATCTTTTTACTAGTTTATACTGTATATTATATTTGATGGATATTTATATCTTAGAAAAAAACTGAGAACTAGAATTGAGGTTGAGAGTAGTTTGTCTGTGGTGAGTGCAATACTCGTTTATAAGGGTGGTTTTGTGAAGATTTGTTATTATCAGACTGCTTATACAAATTGGATAATCATACTTCAATGTCTAATATATGATAGGCTAGGTGTACGGATGTAACTAGTTACGCTTACATCTGCATATTTTCTGACTGAAATTTTACCATAAATAGGGCAGTGGTTATTTTTGTTATGTATTATATTATGTATGGGGTAATTAGTTATACGGCTGAGTAGAGACTGGTTTGGCCAGTGCTACAAATCATTTAATAAACTACTAGTGTATTCAAGTATAGTTTATTTATATGTTAGTCGTAGTTATGGTATAGTTGTGTTATGAATACCTGTATATTTTGAATATTATAGTTATTTATATTTTATACTTATAGGTGGTTGGATAATGTATGTAGTGATCATGATTAGATAGTATAGATATGAGTGTTACTTATGAGTGAGGGGTGTGTAGAGTGACCGGCGTTGGGGAGGGTGGGGGTGTGGGATATAATCTGTTCAGCGAATTAATATTAGAGTAGCGTCTTCCCATACGCTGGTGATGGGTGTGTGAGTGATTCCGATGAGCTATTGTACAGTGCTTAATGTTCCAGCACTTTCTAGTTCTAGCGTTAGCATTCCAGCACGCGTCAACTGCGTACCATATATAGACGATCTCTTAGCCGAGCTCCCGTCTTTTTATTCCAATATCCTTACTGCGAGCATACTTGAGGTATGATCACACCCCTCTTCTTATGATAACATCTTACTAAACATCGCCTTTTATCCCTTATTATCCTCATCTGTGATTTGGGCGTGTGTTATGCTCGGGTGGATTTGGGTTGTGTGTTCGGGGTCGGCCTGTGGGAAAGAATTTCCATCATGTCGGTATGTCCTTGTGGGGCGTTGTCGTGAGCGAGCTAGACGTTTTGGTTGGTATTCGGGTGGGCTGAACTATCCTAAGTACCATGTGTATGTCTTTGTTAAGTTTGCCGAGGTAGCAGAGTGATACCTCCGAGAGTGAAGATCGTGATCGTTTGTAAGGCGGATCTTTCATTTTTGTCTACGAATATATATAGGCTAATGCGTATTTGGGTGCATTTTTGAATGTCAGCAGGCATAAATTTTGAGGGAGAGAGTGAGAGAGGTGGTCATTGATGTAGGTGTGTAGGAAGGAATATTATTTTTGCTCGATCATTGTGACTGAAACAAAGAGAAAGATAAACAGTGTTGAAAATAAGTGGCTGGTGCTGTGATGGAATGGGTGTGGCTGGTGTAGGAGAAGATATTGAGGAGGGGTGGAGAAGGAGTACAATTTCTGATGAGTGGCTTTAGGGGTTGCATGAGCTGGAATGGCTATTATTATTTGCAGTTTGTGTGCGATGTGTAGTATGAGCGTAGAATTTAATGCCTAAATTTTAAGGTTTTGAGATGGCCCAAGGTAGTGTGGGTTGTAACGTATTGTCCATCTGAGGGTAAATGGTGAGAGAGAGGCGGCATTTCGTGAGAGATAATCTGTATGATGTTTTGAGTGAGATGAGTAGGAGCTTCAGATCTGTCACTATGTGTTTGGTTGACCTGAAGATGGCTGTGAGTTAGGCAATCGAGTGTAAAAGGGGTGATAAGTTGGTTTATAACAGGTGGATTGGGTGTCGGGGAGCAAATATGATTGAAATGTTAGGAAGTTGATTGATTTCTTTGAGGAGAGATTATAAGTATACCAGAGTTGGTTAGGTAGAGATTGGTATCGAAGCGAAAAGTATGACTGATTTTGTGTTGTGGAAGAAGATGGATGTTGAATATGTCATGGATGTTAAAATCAGGTAGTGGGTGAAGAATGGATTATATATCATTATGTGTTTTATGCTAAAATTAATTAGTGGAGGCTGGATGCGATAGGAAGGAGGTCGGTTAGAATTAAAGCATTCGAGACGTTAAGTAAACAAGGTAATAAGGATTAGTACTTAAGAGTGCTCGCAAGTAATCAGTTGAATGTGAACAAGTTGAAACTGAACAAATCTGAAGCAAATGAAGAAAGCTGGTTGTTAGTAGCGCAAAGGAAGTATGTGGAAGTGCGTAAAGAATAAGTAATGCAAACCAGTGTGAGTGCGTGTATGAATGTGAAGATGTGAGTACAAGCGTGTTTTAAAAGGTTTAAAAAGAAAGCAGATGGGTTCAATGTACTAAAGAAGCCCACATTGATAATGTTTCAAAAAGAAAAGATGTTTGAATTTATGAATGCGAAGAAAAAAAGTGAGATACTATTAAGGTGGCATACGTGGAGAGGAAGAAAGAG
>JABUQX010104147.1:5000-12500 GCA_015478945.1 Trachelipus rathkii
CAATACCCTCATGCAAGAACCTAGCGCACTCCAGACTTAGTCACTTTACATTCACCAACGATAAATTAGCACAGCCACCTTTCCTGCCGCATCACAACTTTCCTTACACACTCTTGATCATCCGCTGCCTTTTCTCATCCAACACATACCCTAAATATTAAACTCAGACACTTGTTCCAGCTGCTCATCATCTAAAATAACTTCACACTGAGGGCTATCCTCACTCACAACCATAACCTTACTCTTATCCACGTTTACTTCAAACCCCTTCTTTACACACTTCTGCCAAAATCTCTTCTACCAACTTCTCAACCTCTTCAGATTTCGCCACAAAGAACCAATCAATCCGCATATAATAGGTTAGGCACCCTCCCACTCTCTTCCATTTCTCCATCATTCTAACACCATTTCCTGCCACCCCCACCCCTAATTCTTTCATAACCCCATCCATATATAAATTGAATAACCAAGGAGACATAACACACCCTGTCTCACTCCGCTATTAAATACTAAACCAATCACTTTGACACCATTTATTCTTACCCACGCTTCACATATCTTCAGTACATACTTTTGGATTCCATTCAGAAGCCTACCACCAACACCATAGTATCACTCACACCTGGCACAGAGCTTCATTATTAAACCTGTCAAACGCCTGTTGCAAGTCCATAAAACCTAAATACAATTTATTCTTCTTCTCCATCATTTTCTCAATCATTTGTTTCAATGTAAAAATTTGATCCACACTAAACGCACTTTGTTCTTCACCAATCATTCCTTCAGTTACTCGACGCACTCTTTCGACCAAAATACCAGCATATATCTTCCCTACAACACTCAATAAACTTATTCCCCTATAATTCTACAGATCCCCTTATCTCCCTTACCTTTATATAAGGGTAATATTACTGCTCTCCTCCAAATCCTTGGAACTATACCATCCATAAACGCTTTATTACACAACTTCCAAATCCAATCAATCACCATCTCGCCTCCGTTCTTGATCATTTCACCAGTAATTTCATCTATATCTGCAGATTTACCATTCATCAACTTTCTCACTCTACCCTTTACCTCCTCCTGGCTAATAACCTCATCCCCTAAATACCTATTCCTTCTTGCACCATCAAACCCACACACATTCACTATCACCTCTTCATTACTGCCAATATTATGCAGATTTTCGATGTGTTCTTTCCACACTCCCTTCACATCCATTTCATCAGTTACAAAAGCACCATCCCTATTCATTATTCTGAGCTGGTTCCCTTTATTCTCATTCTTAATCTTTCGCGCTTCCTTCCAAAAGAGCTTCTATTCCTATATATATATATATATATATATATATATATATATATATATATATATATATATATATATATATATATATATATATATATATATATATATATATATATATATATATATAATATATATATTATATTTATTATATATATATATATATATATAATATATTATATATATATATATATATATAATATATATATATATATATATATATTATATAATATATATATATATATATATATACTATTTATAATATATATATATATTATATATATATATATATATACTATATTATATATATATATATATATATTATATATATATATATATATATAATATATATATATATATATATATATATATATATATAGTATTAGATATGGATGAGGTACGCACGATGCTGGTGTGGAAATATTGTGAGGTCTGGCGTTGTAATTGTTCATGGTGCGGTGCGGTGGGTGCGGTGCGGTGCGGTGCGGTGCGGTGCGAGTGCGGTCTGCGGGCGTGCGGTGCGGTGCGATACGCATTACAAAATTAGATAGTGCGGTGTGCGCGGTGCATAGATAACGGGTGGTGCGGTGTAGTGTTGGTGCACGATTCTCCTGTTGCGGGTGCAGAAAAAATTCGGAGCTCGGCCAGCCAAACTTCTCAAGTAAATCTAACTTGAGATGAGCAGCGCGTTCATTTACCCGAAGACTCAAAACTGAATCTCACTGAAACTGTAATTGAGCGTATATTAAGTATTTTTTTTAAATATCCCCGTACTATTAAAACTTTGAATATATATATTATTATATATATATATATAATTATATATATATATATATTATTATATATATATTAATATATAAATATATATACTATATATTTATATATATATATAGAATAATAAACTAGATATATATTTATATATATTAAATATATTATTTAATTATTATTATTAATACCGATCTCCCAATAGGAGCTTTCGCCATTTAAGTAGAACCAGCATCATCTTTCCTCACAGTTCTCTAAAAGATTAATTCGTTGAAACCCTTCACAAACTATTTCTTGGCGCATGGTTTCCGATGCTAGTGTTTGGAGTTATAACTCAGCAGGCGTTTCACCCTTTCAGGGAACTAGCATCTTCTTCAATTTGGCCTCAATCTCGTTCTCCCAGAGCTCTCAAGAAGATTATGTTTCTGGTCGCATAAGATATACATTGCTAGTCCTGGGGTATTGCAAGCAATAAAGTAAAGAGCCGGGTTGCTAGCTCTGTCACCTATATATAGTATTAATTATTTGACTAAGGCCCTGCACTTAGTAACCAAGCAAGAATCGTCCTTCATCTGATCCGATGTGCGGTATTTCCGATATATATATATTATATATATATATATATATATACTATATAAATATATATAATATTATTATATAAATAATATATACTATATAATATATATATATATATATATATAAAGTATATATATATAATACAGTGGCGGCTCGTCCATAGGCACTGCGAACTGCAGCCCCCCCAAAAGATTTCAGAACTAAGCCACAACTACTAAACAGTATTTGTTATTTCTTTGTAACTCTCTCTTATATATATATATATATAATATAAATTTTCTAACAATTTATATCCATATATATATATATATATATATATATATATAATAATATATATATATATATATATTATATATATATATAGTATATATATATATATATATCTATAATATATAGTATAGTATATATATATATATATATATATAAGTATATTATATATATATATTATAATACTATAATATATATAAATATATAATAATATATATATATATTATTATATATAATATATAGTATATATATACTATATATATATATATATATATAATATATATATAAAAATTAAATTAAATTGCTGTGGAGGCAATTTATCCATAGAAATAATGGGTAATTAAAAAATAATGAAGAGCCAAAATATCGCCAATATTACGCGTGTATATTTTTACTTATGTAATCCGAGCGAGATGTGTCACCGTGATCGTAGCTTAATAAAGGTAAGCTGGAACAAAAAGTGAATTTGTTCTTGCCTGATATTTTTTCTTTTTTGAACTTCACATTTATTCTCTTTAAGTTTCGATCATTTTTTGCAATTTTAACTGATCGTTTTTCATGAATTTTTATTTCCCTAAATGTATAATACGATTTAGATTTACATAGGATATATATATATATATAAATATATATATATATTAATATATATATAGGTATATTATATATTATATATATATATAATATAGATATAGTATATTATATATATAGATTTATATATATATAATAATTAATTATAATATATATATGATGTATATATTAATAATATGGGTCAGCCTCTTAGAAGAGCCCACAATCCTATCTCAAAAACATACAACAGCTACCGGAAAGGAATACAATTCGCTGGAATGCTGTTCTAAAAATTTAGTGCGGAAAATGCAAAAAAAAAAAATAAAAAAAATAAAATAAAAAATTCGTAATCTCGAAAATACTACGATAGCACAGGAATAGAATAATTTGGATCACTTGTAAATTTTAGTTAGGAAATTGTAAAAAAAATATTATTGAGTAATATATAAAGTAATATGATTAAAAGGCTTATTTAGAGACCTTTTATACGTTACTCGTTAAAATAAATAAGACTTTACTATTCATTGTTTGTTTGTAACTTAAGGTAACCCCTAAGGGAGTATAACCGCACCGATGCAGAGAGTCGGACGGCTCTCGGCCTCTGGGGAACAATATACGGGCGGTAAGGACTAAATATCCAGCCCCCTCCGGAGGTCTCTGTGAAACCGCCCGCTCTTTGGAATTTGGGGTGGGAGCCGGGTTCACCCGGCCCCTCGCCCTACGGGACGTAATGTGTGTGAAAGACCGTCCCCCGTCGTTCCCGATCGGACTCAAGGCCCGGCGCTAACATTGCCGTAGTGAAGTTCCGGTGTGAGCGAATGGAGAGGGAATACTAGGTATAGATGGTAAGGAGGGGGAGTTAGTATAGGTGAGGGGAGTATATATATATATATATAATAGGTGGGTAGGGTAGGGTAGAGGAGTAGGTATAATTAGGTATGTACGGGGGGGGGTGAGATAGTAGCTATATAAGTAGATTGATAATGATGCGGTTAGGAAAGTATACTGAGGTCGTATGTAGATGAGATATAGGAGTAGATAGAGTATGATATAAGGATATGGTAGTAGATAAGTAGAGTATGGTATAGTAATGAATACTATGGGTCCCCCGCCGGCTGCAGAGCTCCACCCCCAGAAAAATAGGCCAATTTGTAAGTTTATTTTTTATTTTTTATTTTATACATGTTCCCAACTAAGAATTTTCCAATGATTCCAAAATTATAGTTCCTTTTGCCCGTGTTAAGCTATGTAGTTTTTGATAATGTGTTTTTTTTTTTTTTTCAGTTTCCGCATGAAAATTTTTACCTCAGGATTACAACAATTGTATTCCTATTTCGCCTGTAGCTATTTTAGTGTTTGTGAGTAGTATGGATTGTTGCTCTTTTAAGGCTAGTGCTATAGTAATTTATATAGTAGTGATATATATTATGTATATATTAGTATATTATTATTATAGTTATAATTAGTGGTACGTGTTACTATAGCAGTATAGTACTATAGGTATATATATAGGTATTAGGTATAGGGTTATCAGTATATAGATATGCGAGACTAGTATTATGGCGTGTTATGCTATGCGCGTTAGTATAGTATATATGATAGTGTATCGTTAGTAGGTGATAGCCTGAGTAGAGCTAAGGTAAGTCATATGTGGCCGTAATGCTCTATATAATTATATATAAGTGATATCACTAATAGGGTATTACTATGTATGCCGTGGACTAATATACTAAGGGGGTCATAGTAGGACAGGGACGTGCGGGAGAGTCCGCTAATATATAGTATATGGTATATATAAGATATGTGAGGGGGTGTATGCTCAATTCAATAGTAGGTATATAGATAAGTAAATAGATAATAAATATAGTATAGTTATAGTAATATTATATGTAGATAATATTATTATATTTATAATTTATATAATATTATATTATATAATATATATATAATATTTTATATAGTAATATATAATAATATATATATTATATATATAAGCAGAACTCCATCTGACAAGAACCACGAGCCGACACTGTTATATTATCTTAATTATATTACTTATATATTATTATATCTATTTTATATGTATATATATATTTCTTTTTTCTTCTTAATTATTACTGGTATTATACCCAGTACTTAGTAGTAAAGGTTATATGCTGTAACCAATAAGCTATATCTCAGGTAAAGAAAATATAGCGATTGAGAAATAATTAGACTAATAATTAATAGTCTGAATAAGAGAAGTACATAGTACTCAGCCTCCCTCTGTTTATACCATAGTAGAATTTTATAGTATTACGAAAGTCTAGAATAAATCCCTCCTGGTAAGCTTTCAACGTAACTAGCGGCGGAATATTATCATATTCCACTTTGGTAAAGTACATATGAGTTAATATCCCCTGCCAGGTGGGCCAATTACCCATTGAACCCTTTTCTTCCATCCATGATTTGCTCTCATAATATAATTTTCTATCTACCTCAATACATTGTTACTCAATCATTATTGGTATTATAGTATTTATCTACTACATATATATATACTATATAATAACATACTTATTATATACCGTATATATATATTTATAATTATAATAATAATATACAAATTTATATATATATATATATTATCTATCATGTTTAATATTTTCTTAATACTAAATTACCTATAGTTAGTACTATATATATGTTATATAACTAATGGATATTAAAATATTAATTATTTAATATTAAATTAAATATTAATAATTAATATAAAATTAAATATATAATAATATACATAGACAAGATACTATACTAAATATATGTGTGTAATATAATAATATTAATATAAATATCTTAATAAATCATTATATATCCTATCCATATGTATAATCTATTGATTATACAATATACTAAATATATTAATATTATTATATATGTTGATAGAAGCAAGGGGCATGCTTTTATACCTCTAATCTTATTGGTGCGTAATAGTACAAGTAAGCTAATTTGATAAATAATTTTCTTGTACAGATAATTATATATACTATAATAATAACACAAGAGAGAATAATATATTTATTCTTTTACACTAAAAGTTCTATTAATAAGGTCTTGGGTAATTCTGAATATATTTATGCATATTCAAAGGATAGATAATATAATACATAGGATTGCAAAACTATAATATTAATATTTACAACAATTACATAATAATTGATTTACAGAAGTAAAATAAATTGCTAATGATATACTGTACAAACAATACATGACTAAGAACTAGAATCAGGATGAAGTACAAGAATTAGTATGTGAAATAGATCCGATATAATTACTGAATTAGTCCCAGGTAGTGCTGAATATTAGTTCCAGATTAAGTACTGAGTATTGGTCTGGTAGAGTGACTGAAATTCGTAATCCAGATATAAGTTCATAGTACATGAATAGATTAAGCTCATGAACTAATGTTGCTTAAGCATCTGATTAAGAATAAACAAAGACAATGATATGACTCAGAATAGAGAGAGACACAACAAAAAGCCACCTTTTCCGGCTACGTTATATATTATTTTAAACAAAAAAAATTTACAAAAATACCTGTTTTGGGGAAAAGAAAAAAATACAATTAATAAAAAAATAAAATAGCTTTGTAGGATAAGGAATAACTAACTACAAGAAACTACTGTGAAAGTTTTAGGAAAGACTAAAAGAATTCTACAGGATCAATATAGTAGAAGTCACTAATCGACCAAGTCGCATCTCAAAGGAGAGCACGTAATAGAGTTATTGCTCTGCAACAAACAACACAGAAAATTGACAGATCCCTACGAGGTTCCTAAGATATCCTTTTACAAATAAACATATATAAAAATAGTATTTTTTTTTTAATTGCTTTTACAAAAAAACAATTAAAAAAAAATACTATTTAAAATAAAACTGGACGGGATCCTTAGGATTCTGTTATAACCTCACCGAATACAACAAACGACATCAACAAGCTAGTGCCGACGGGCAAACCCCTACAATATAATTATATGTTAATGT